>JAKLNC010000017.1:51034-69222 GCA_022813145.1 Barbatosphaeria neglecta | reverse complement strand
TCGACGCCCGCGGTGGACGGGGTCCACCCCTCCGGGGGCCCGGTTATCCCCCACCCGAGCAACCCCGCCCACGGGCCCATTGACGCCTTTTTTTTGCCCCCCCCCCCCCCCCCCCCCCCTCGAGACGCGACGCCCTTCTTCAAGGGAACTCTACTCAACTCCCTGACCGTCCAGATACGTCGTTTGGGGTCAGAAGCCGGAGGCTTGAACACGATCGTCTCCAGGTAATAGCGTAGGTGCACATATCATTCCGCGATTGGAGTAGGAAAATGGAACCTTACCCATATGGTTACTCCTCAGAGGGCGAGCGAGATTGGCTGGTTTGGAAGAGCGGAAGGCGCGAGACAGAAAACGGCTGCTGCGTCGCGTTTGCGGGCCGCCTATTTTACGTAACAAAACACCAAGCGTTCTCTTACGTAAAAAACCGGCTTGCCAAGATGTTCCGCATAATCCGGTGGGGCGCCCCAGCTAGGAATCCCGAATAAAATGAGCTGGCGACCCCATTCTCGTCGTCATGTCTACTTTTCCCTCTTTTTCGAAGTGTTTGTGCTGCTCCTTCTCCAGCATTTCGGTCGTGCGTAGAGCCGTCCGGCATCTTGTTGATCTTCAATTCCGAGTGTCTCCGTTGTTGCTACCCGTACGGCGCAAAATCGGCGGTCATGGCGCTCAAGTCACAGCCCGCAGGCGAGGAGCGGCCCCTGACGGTTTCTGGGTTGCGGCTCCAGGACGAACGATGGACTGGATTGACTGAGAGACCAACACAATGGACGGCCCTCCTGTCCTGATACATATTACTTACCCGAGGTGCCAAGGTGGCGCAATATGCTCGATGCCAAAAACCCGTGATGGTCGCCGACCTTCTTCATACAACGACGCAAAGCATGCACGCAGTGACGTCGAGAGTCAGGACCTTGTGCTGATAGGTACAAGTACATACAGAGGTAGGTGTTGATGAATCTCCGGTATGTTTATTACAGCTCAATGCTACCAAGGGGTATTTTACCAAGTTCACCTCCCCACTCACTACTAACACGATTACGACGGCCAAAACAGTACAACAAAACAAGCGAGGGCTCAAGAAGACAAATGCTTCGGATGGAAATCAAGGAGCTACCTCTTCAACTCGCTGGCAGCTCTCCCATGACGGAGCATGAAGAGGCCGGAGGCCCGCGTTTGACCGGAATCAAGCATGGCTCGACTCGCCATTCTTGGACTCCTTGGGCTCCTCGTGGACTGCGTGGATGCCGCCGATGCCGAGCTCGGCGTCGGCATCCGTGCCGGTGCGGACGACTTCGCCCTGGATATAGCCCTGCTCGTGGGCTTCACAGGGCCCGAAGACGTATGCGGCCTCGCCGTGGATGGCGTCGTCGCCGAGCAACAGGTCCTCCTCGCTCATGCGCAGCGGGATGCGCAGCACGTGTTTGATGAAGAGCAGGATGAGCGAGGTCCACACCAAGTTCCAGCCGATGACGAAGCAGGCACCCGCCAGCTGGTAGCCGAGCTGGATGCCGTTGCCGGCGATGGCGCCACCCGGGTTCGTGAGGCCGAAGGCCAAACAGCCATCCACCGTCGCCCACAGGCCCGTGCCGAAGCCGCCGACGAAGCCCGCCACCATATGCGTGTGCGTCACGCCGAGCGTGTCGTCAAAGTTCTCCTCCAGCCAGTGCCACTTCTTGGCCAGGATGTTCATGGTCAGCCAGGGGATCGAGCCAGAACCGAGGCCCAGGAGGATGGCGCCCCAGCCGGCGACCACGCCGGCGGCGGGCGTGATGGCCACAAGGCCCGTGATCATGCCCTGCACGGCGCCGATGACAGACGGCTTGCGGAAGTAGGCAATGTCGCACAGCGTCCACGTGAGCAGGGACACGGCCGTGCACAGGTTCGTGTTGAGCACAGCAACGCCGGCGTCAGCGCTCGCGGCGTACGGGTCGCCACCGTTGAAGCCGTTCCAGCCTATCCACAGGATGCCTGCGCCGATGAGCACAGTCAGGATGTTGTTGGGGCGCGCATCTTCGCGGTCCTTGGCGAGCCGGGGGCCGATCCAGTACGAGCCGATGAAGCCGGCCGTCCCCGACGACAGGTGGATGACATAGCCGCCCGAGTAGTCGATGACGCCGAGCTTGAAGAGGAAGCCTCCGCCCCAGAGCGAGTACGCGCCGACGACGTACGACAGCGTCAGCCAGAGGGGCACGAAGATCATCCAGGCATAGAAGTTCATCCGGCCCAGGAAGGCGCCCGCCGTGATGACCAGCGTGATGGCCGCGAACACGAACTGGAAGTACACCATGGTGGCCAGCGGATACTGCTGGCTGGTGCCGATCGAGGGCAGGGTCGACTGGGCCAGCATCTTGTCCATGCCGACGACGATATCGGGCTTTCCCACAAAGGGCAGCATGTACTCGCCGAAGGCGGCTTCGTACGCGTATAGCACCCAGCACACGAGCACGGCGGCGAAGGCATAGAAGGCCATGAAGGCGCTGTTGATCGCCCACTTCTTCTTCATGATGCCGGCGTACAAGACCACGAGCCCCGGCACGGACTGCAGGCCGACGAGGGTAGCCGCCGTGAGCTGCCACGCATTGTCACCTGGTGGAACAGGACAGTCAGCGAATCAGCCAGCTGGAAACATGGGCAATACCTGACCCCCTGGGCGTAACACACAGGTGGGTAAGGCTACAGCTACTTACCGCTGCCGATGGGCTCAGTGGGCACCCACCAAACGGGCGCGGTATCATTGGAGGTCGAGTTGTCCGACATCTTGCCTTTCGCGTCGTGCTCGAAACTCCGTCTTCGAGATTAGGATGCGGGAACAAGAGTTCGGCTCCCCCCCCAGCCGGCGATTCGAAGTACCGCACGAAGAAAGTGTGCGGGATAAGGAAGAGGAAACAATGCCAATCTTCCTTCACTTGCTTCAGTAGCGAAGATGGTTCTCGAGAGGGGCGACGTGGATGGGGCTTACTACGAAGGCAAGCTCGGGGGGGGGGACAGGCAAGATCGTTGGGGGGCGTCCCCAGTTCCCTTTTTAAAGAGCTGACAGGCACGGGCAGCGAGAGGCGGGGTGCAAGCAGAACGCGTGCGGGAAGACACGGGCGTGGACGACAAGGGTCCATCAGCTAACTACCTAAAGCGGGAACGCGGTACAGGTACGAAGACGAGAAGGGCGGGCTGCGACGGGAAAGGGTGGAACGAACGGGATGGGAGGCAAAGCAAAACAGAGTAGGGCCCGGCCGAGTCTGTGTGGAGATCGCTCTGCTCGGGGGGTCCGGGGGCACGGCTACGGGTGGTGGGATGCGAAGGAAGAGCTGCGGATCTCGACCGAAAAGAAAGATGGCCAGGGGTGGAGCACACCGACCAGAGAGTCGAGAGCCCGAGAGATACTCTCGCCTCGCTTCCGCCCTCCTCCACGATGGCCTCATTGATATGCAGACTGGGGATCATGAGTGCCTAGGCGGCCAATCTTAGCTGAGATGCTGCCTCATGCCCCGGTCGGCTCGATAGGCCGGCTCGCGGGATCTGTTGGGGGCAAAGCGGCGCACATCCGAGCGGATGGTGGCTTGTTTGAAAGAACGAGCTCGTCCGCCCAAGCAAGCTCCCTCGCGATCTGGAGGCTTATCGCAAGCTTCTGGTTGGGTTGGCTGGATTGGAGGGGTGCCTTGAATAATGGCAATTAAAAGAGTCGGCCAATGGGCTAGGCCTGGTTATCCAGACGCCGCCGGTACAGGGCCATAGTCCGAAACGGGAAGATGGGGGGATCATGGAGTGCATGTGGAGGTGGGCTTGCCGAACCCAGCAGGGAGGCACAAACAACCTCGGGCGGAATTCAGAGCGCACTCGCGTCTAACTCTCCGGCGCCTGAGGGAGGACGGCAGGAGAAAAAAAAAGGATATGCAAGGCACCCTGCAATGCCACAGCCTGTCCGCTGCTGGCCCCAGCTGAGTTCGCAGGATCTTGAGGGAAATGGCAGTCTTAGGACACCCTTATCGCTGGGCCTCCCCGAAGCGGTTGAGCTTTCGGTTGCGGGAGAGAGCTCCCTATCGACGACGCTGTTAAGCAGGCTGCGCTGCCGCCCCAACCGGGTCGCAGATACGGAGCAGCAGCCGTGGACTGGTATGGCGTCGTAGCGGGCAGCTTGCCTCGCTTGTGCCACGTCCTCATTGGCTTCCAGCTCAAAGGCCTGGCATGCATGGCGCCCTCGCAAGTGTGCTCCGATGAAGTGAGGGTCCGGAGTGCAGGCACGTACATGTACATGTACATGCGCCAAATTGATTACCGCAAGGGCCCTTGGCCTTAACGGCAGAGCCCTCCCCCCCCTCCCCCGTTTCGTCCCAAGTATTACACGATGCAATCTGTCGATGATAACGGCGAAGTCCTCAAGTCTCTTCTAGACGTCCAAAATGTTCGAGTTGTCTGAAAACACTAGCGTGGAGTTCGAGCTGGACTGTGGACCCTTCCGGCCGCCCGCACCGTTATAGGCGTTACTTGGCAGGGCTGGCCAAGCTTTCTTGAGTCCGGGGAACAGCAGGGGCGAAGCTTTCGTAGCGCGAACGTCCCGCGGCGATCGACTCTTGGCTCTGTAGCCAAGTCCCGGCCCTGGAACCCACTAAACAAAAACCGAAAGCGTAGGGGTCCCGGAGGCATAACGCCCGTCTCTTGGCGTCCGGCATCGTTTCGACGGTCTCGACATTTTCCGCTCAAACGGACCTCGGGCCTATTGTAGGCAAGGGACGAAGATGGGCCGTCCGATGTACGCGCCAGAGGTATCGAACAGGGCATACGCAACCGCTCTCTCGTCTGCACGATTGAACCCATTAGGAAATCCGCTTGCTCTCGTGAGTGTCGAGAAGGGTAGGGAAACACGCGCAACGGACGTTTCACTGTTCAGAGGTACTTACCCCGCTGTTGCCCGCCCACGCCCGCTCTCGCTCCCGCTTCGCTCCCGCCTTATCTTCCATGCGTCCGCTGGTGCGTATCTGGACATGCAGGCCGAACCAATCACACGCGGAGGCCTTATCTGCAGCTAGGACGTCCGCACCATAAGCAACAGCCGTCTGTTGTTGGACATGATTGGGGCGGAATGGCCGTTGGGCTCTGCGCCTGTGTGGGGGGTCCGGCGCCCTCCCCCCCCTATTAGACCCAAGCTAGATCACGTGGAACTGTCACGGTGAGCAAGTCGAGTTCGACTCTTCTGCGTACTGGAGCTACTCGCCTTCTCAGCCACGAGATAACGAAGCGCCGACTTGGAGGCGTCTGCGAGATCCCTACCGACCCCGTGCCACACCTGTGTCTGTCGGATTAGATATCTCGCGGTGCCGTCTTCCGATCTGTTCCTGTCGTCTACCAGTGTACCACCCTCCTCTTTCGTCGATGATCTATTGATCCGTTGCCGCTCCCCCCTTCCGCGGAGCTGAGTAGTTCAGCTTAGTGTAAGGCAACCTAATCTTTACCTCTCGCCCTCCATGCATCGTCGATCGGGCGAGCTGAAGCAAATCGGCATCAAGATCGACCGCCCGCTGCGCTGCCCGACGACACCCTCTTATATCACGACGTTCACTTCAGCTACTACCGGTGCATCCATTACTAACCAACACGGTGTCCAGAGTCCACAGGTGAGACCTTCTATGCATGCTGTCCTGCCTGGATGTCTCTAGAAGGGACTGGAGAAAGGTAGTGTAACCGCAAGCCGATTTGCCTCCTTAAGTACATGTCCTTACTTCGAACCGCCACGAAGGAGGTAAGAAGCAGATGTACCTGCCTAGATGTAGCATGAAACAAAAATCTTAGCTGTTGTGCTCTCCAAATCTTGCCCTCGTGGCCCCCAAACATTCGCGCCGCTTTGACAGGCGCTAAACCAGGAGGCACCCAATGCCGCACGAACATGGATTAGGACGGCTGACTATGCTCTGCAACTGTATTGTCCACTCCGTATGTGATGTGTCAAGCTTAAGCCGTAATGTAAAAATGACTCTTTTCCTTCCCCCTCTCTTCTGCCCCCTACCTCCTCTCCTCTATAATATGTCCGCATGATGAGCAAGCCGATCAAACAGCTCGATTTCCATACGTTCGGCGGCCTTGGGACCCGCTAGGATCGTCCCCATGCTGTCGGAGCCTGGTGGGAAATCCATCTCGTGGATAGGTTCTCCTGCACCTCTCACAATTGAGAGGACGGCTTGGCGGAAGTGCCACCGAAAAAGTGCGTCTGGTGGACGACGTGAATTCTCGAGCAAACGCTGATCAAGGGTTTGTCCGGGGGTGTGTTGCCAAACAGATGGGGCAAAGAAGGTGATCTTATATCCGTTCTATAAATGTAAAGTAAGTATAAGATATATAGCTGATTAAAGGAGAAGAAACTTACGTCTGGGTTAATGGAAAACGCATAAGCATCAAAAGCTGCATGTAGGTCATTACGCATAAGAAGGCCGTTCTGAACCGAATTAGTCTTGCCCTCTTGAGGTGGGACCAAAGTGATCCAATAGCCATCGTCGTATTCTTGCCAATGACGTTCGTAGGCAAGCGGAAAGATGTGGGCAGCTTCAAATCCCAACCAATTGCCAATAACGGCAAGGGGATTCTCGGATTTTGAGGTGACACCACCGCCATCGCGTTCCCGAACTGCTTCCGTAAAGACTCGTACACGAGTCCCCGTGGTAATAAAGTGTGCCCAGGTATACACAGCTTCATTGTTGATGTAGGAGGCCGGTTTCACGGTCGACAATAGCGGAGAATAAGCTTGATTTGACGATATTTCATGAGCATGAAGCCATGAAGTGATGTGTATAAGTTTCAGTTGCTAATGCTGGCAAAAGCTGGAGGAGAATTCCTCCTATAGCTTATGGTTGCCTGGAGCAAACTAACCATGGCTACGTACTTAGCCTTAAGGAGCTGACTAAGCCGCAGCTTGAGCCATAGGAGGTAATTGGAAGGATGATGCCAACACATAGGAAGGAGAAAAATAAATAAATAGGGTCTGGAAATAAATACCTGTAAGCTTGCTTCCAATTCTGGCTCTATGGTAACTCCACGTCCCGCCGTTAGCAGCTGCCTCGTCTACGACTTGTTTGCATGACACGCTACCTTTGTATGTACTTAGTATCCAACGGATGCAAAAATGGCCTTGATGCGACGCAGACTACCTGGGTACCCACATACTTGCCTCTGAGACTTACGGATAGTAGGTACCTTGTATGTAAGGTAGAACTGTCGTACTGCGTGTCAGTGACCAGGCGGCTGGTAATACCTGGTACCTCCCCTAGCCTTAGAACAGGCTATCGCTTCTACTAGATGTCGCCAACGCCGGCTGTAGGGGGCAGAAAGCTATAGGTCCAAGCCCACCAAAACTGCCCTTCGTCTACTATCTAGGCCAGCATATGAAGTCGGATGCGGGCTGTTATGAGCAGTTCATGTAGTTCATAATTATACGCACCTGAAACGGCGAAGTTGACGTCGACCAGAAGGCGGGGGTGCCATAGTCCTAGTATGATTCGGATGGCTTTGCAAGCACATTCGCTCCTGTAAGAGACAGCACCTTCGAGGGTACTCGTGCTGCTGCTACTAACACCCTCCGTCGGTGCACAGGCGCAATCTTCCACCTCAGCCGGTGAGATCCTGTCTGTATCGTGGTATGCTGTGAGTGGCCGACATGACGTCGTTTGCTAACCACCTGGGCATTTTCCTGATACAAGTAGGTACGTCCATGACAAGGGGCTCTGATATAAGCCGCCGCGAAGGATGGGAAGGATCGGCAAGATGGTCGCATGCTGAGATGTGCATGACGACTCAAGATGGATGGAGATGAGGATTGAAGGTGGACCTAACGTTGCAGTCAAGGTAAGATATAGATGTTAGCGTTATTGACACTCCCTCGCCATCACGGCCAGTGATGGATAGATGCTTGGAAAAAAGCCGTTTGTAGAGAGTGTCCATAGAGGGTGGACTGACAGCTGGCAGGGACTTTGAGCTCCCCTCGATTGGACCCTGAATGATGAGGGAGACCTCTGGACGCCGGCCAGGATCTAGGCCGGCAGTTGTTTGTGTGGGTTCCAGCCACGACGGTTACCGAATGCGGTAGGCTTTGCGGCCCCACTGAGCCAAGGGGTGAGATCGCCTCCAGCCACACAGCCGGCACAACACAAGTGCCGCCGGAAGCGCCAGGACCCTAGTGGCCCCCATTGAACTCCTGGGTAGGTCCTTGAAACGGCGGCATCCCCCGCCGTCGCAGCCTCACCAGCCACAGAACCCGGGCGGACGTTTGCACCGTCGGCGCAAAAAGGCGGGCGTCGGGCGGCGGGGTTGGCCACATCGGCGAGGCGCAGCACTCGGAAGCGCAAGCAACCGGGGGAGGCTGTAGCGGCCAGTGGGAGCAGTCGAGTCGGACAAAGGCCAATGGCTTTTTTGTTCATGACGCGGCGTCAGGACACAAAGCGGGGAAGGAGTAACCTGAAAGGAAGTGGCCAGTGGAAAGGAATCACATGAAAAAAAAAAAAAGCTGCGCAGCAAAGGGGCTATCAGCGGGTTCCTTGGCTGGCGCTGGTCATGATGAAACACATATGAGGCGGCTGGGGGCACGCAAGGGGCGACGGACTCCAGGGACTCCCAGCGCTAAAGTAAACCGGCCGACTGTCTTCGGCAACAAATTGAAACGGCTTCGTGGATAAAAGACGATATTGTTGACCACATACCATACTTTGCGGCCTATTCTCCTGTTTACATCTATCCATTCCGACATATCAAGCGAACAAAAAATTGCCAGAAAGCGCAGGAAACGCAGTCCGAGTACCGAATCCTTCAATCAGCCCAGACGACAGCATGGACAGCAGGTCTGTATCGTCCCGCTTCAGGGATCTTATCAAGGTGAGTAGCGATGTTTTGGCGGGGCTCAATGCCACCAAATTCAGCGCCACCTCCCCTAAAGCACCCTCCGTCGAGCTTCCGTTTTCCTGGTGGCTGACGATGGCGACGCGCGACGCATACAGTTCCTCTCCTCCGTACAAGGCGATCTCGCCAACGTGACGGCGCCGCCGTCGCACCTGGCGCCGCTGTCGGTGACGGAAATCGGACACTGCTGGACGCAGCGGCCGGCGATCTTCGCGGCGCCGGCGCTGGAGCCGGATGCGGGGAAGCGCATGCTGCTGGTGATGCGGCTGATTCTGTCGGGGCTGCGCAGCCAGCTGTACGTGGCCGGGTCGCCCAAGGAGAGCATCAAGAAGCCGCTGAACGCGTTCCTGGGCGAGCTGTTCCTGGCGTCGTGGTGCGATCCGGAGCACAAGTGCCGCACGCGGCTGGTGGCGGAGCAGGTCAGCCACCACCCGCCCATCACGGCGATGCACCTGGCGGACGAGGAGCACGGCATCCGCGCGGATGGCTACGCGCGCATCGAGATGACTTTCTCCACCAGCGTCAACGTGCGGCAGCTGGGCCACGCGGTGATGCACATCGACCGCTATGACGAGGACTACCTGCTGCCGCTGGTCGACGCCAAGGTGCGCGGCTTCCTGGGCGGCCGCCTGTACCCCGAGATCCTGGGCACGTACAGCATTCTGTCCAGCTCCGGCTACGTGGCCGAGATGCGCTTCTCGGGCGAGGGCTTCACGCGCGGGCGCAAGAACTCGTTCGAGGCCCGCGTCTTCCACCGCGACGAACCCCGCCGCAGCCTGTACACCGCCTCCGGCGTCTGGAGCGAGGGCTGGGTGGTGAGGGACGGGGGCTCGGGCGAGGTGCTTGAGCGGTACGACGTCGACGCGCCCGAGAACGAGCCCGCGCCCATGGAGATCGAGCCGATCGAGCACCAGGACGCGTGGGAGTCGCGCCGCGCCTGGGCCGGCGTTATCGACGGCATCCGCGCCGCCGACTACTGCCGCGTCAGCGCCCACAAGACGCAGCTGGAGCAGGCGCAGCGCCGCATGCGCGCCCGCGAGGCCGCCGCCGGCGAGCGCTTCGAGCCGCTGCTCTTCCGCAGCGTCGGCGGCGATGACCACCACGTGTTCCACAGCCTGACCGAGGGCCGCAGCTGGCTGCCGTTGCACGACGAGAAGACCAAGGGCGTGTGGCGCGTCAAGGACGAGGCGATCAGGAACCTGCAGCGGCCGTTCCGGGGCGAGCTCACGCCGCTGGGGTGAGCCACTCCTCTGTCCAGTATGTGCGGAATTATTGTGGATATGTCTTTACATCGTTGGGGTCGGCGTTCGGGTATTTTTGCTGTTTTCTCCCTTTTCTGCCCAGATGGCTCGGTGTAGATTTGGGACCAGGGCACCGAGGTGTGCATCACGGGGTATGGGGGAGTTTGGGGGCGGCCCCCTTATTGTTTCGATAAGGGGCTGGGCAGCCATCATCTCGGCGTTTTATGCCATCACAAATCTTACTTACGGGTAGGATGTCTTATTACCCACCTACGTAGGTACCTACATGATTGATAGAGTAGGCGACCTGGGTATCCCAACAGGGCACTGCGCTGCTCAGCTATCATGTCAAGGCTGACTTGCGGCCAGCGAGGGAATTTACCATGTTGGAATAAATTGCTCTTTCCCCCCACCTCTGCGTGTGATTCGTGCACTATTGTATTCAGCATAGCCCCGTAAGGCTATATTGCGAGACCTAATTACAAGACGCGTGTCTCGGTAGGTTCCAATCTAGGCTGCCACGCCAGCGTCACACGTGGAATGTCGGCAAGGCAACCCGACAATCCACGCGGTTGTGCCGCATCTGACATGATACTATCTAGACGCAGACGTAGACCCGAAGCATGTGCGTGCGATTCGGCCCCTAGACCGGAGGTAGGTAATTCGGCCGAGGAAGGAGGGTGGCACGACAACTCCAGGCACGGAAGCTTTTCCCGGAAGGGCATCCTCTTTCATGAATATGCGTGCGGCATATAATCCACGGCGAGCATTTGGAGGGTTTCTTAGGCTGTTAATTAGCTTTGAACTCCCGAAGCTGCACCGCGTCTGTGTTAGTACGCGGGAGCGCTCCCAATCAGAGGATGGATGGGACGCCACGCCGGCAGCTCGGACGCAGGCGCGAGGCGAAGGCGGCACGAGCGAGAGCCTTCTGCGCGTGGCAGGGCCGGACTGCAATGGATAAGTTAAGGTAGGCTATTGAGCCGGAGCTGAGTGGAAGCCTCTTTCGGTGAAGGAGCGGTCTGGTTGACGTCTGCCTACGTGCGCGACGTCCAATAAGTATCACCTATCCACCTATCTCTAGGTAGTGCTTGCTTGCCAGTGTGGCTGTCATTGTCGACTCTAACGCATCTGTCCCACCGTTTATCCTTTTCTAGAGTCACTGCCTAAGTGCAGGTCGCCTGACTCGGTTCACAGTCACGTGCAGGCCAACAGTCGCACCTTCCCAGCGACCCAACGATGAACTATTCCATGGCCAATGACGGCAGGGACGACCCGAAGGCGACTCGCATACGGGCCAAAAGCCTGAACCGAATCTCTCACAAGGTGACGACACAAATAGCCACTCCGGTCTCTGACGAGACATCAAGAAGCTCCGCGTTCTTCACCTGGCAGCTCTCAGACGATGCCGCTGCAGCAGCCGCGGCACCGATACCTGCGGGACCGGGGCGGTCTCCTCCGAGCAAGGGCGACTGGGCTGCGCACCGGGAGATAATCGAGCGACTGTATCTTGAAGAGAACCGGCCGCTGCGAGAGGTGATGGACGTCTTGAGGAGGGACCTTAACTTCCACGGAACGTGAGTCTCGCCTCTGCTGCCCTTCCCCTTTCTCTACTCCAATAGGCCGGCCGCTGACGAAGAGCCGGAAAAAAGAGTCAAGATGTACAAGGACCGGCTCCGGCAATGGGGCCTCGTCAAGAACAACAGGGAAGCCGACGTGCGCTCCATCCTGAAGCTCAAGCGGCAGCGCGACGAGGTCCAGCGGCCGACGCAGATCCGCGTCAGCGGCCGCGATGTCGACTTCGCACGCATCGAACGGTATCTGCGGCGCAAAGGCGTGTCTGCGAAGGAGATACTACAGCGGGCGGACTGGGAGTCAGCAGCAGAGCTCCCGAGCCACATCCGGTACCGCACGCCGTCTCCGGCGCCGCCCCCGGTATTGTCCCCGGCGCCGTCGTTTCTGCGGTCCCCGGACGTGTACCACTGCTCCGAGGCCATCATCGACGTGTCCCGCTACTACGTGAGGCGGACGTACGAACCGCACGGCGCGGTAAAGAAACAGCAGGGCCGGAGCCCCGACGTCCGAGATCTGGAGACGCAAACGGTGATCGACAGGTCGGCCAGCAAGTTCTTCAGCCTAGTGCTCACCTGCCAGACACTGTTCCAGCGCCGCGAGTTCGAGCGCGGCGGCCGGATTGCGCGCCAGGCCGCGCGCCAGCTGGAAGTGCTCGTCCGGATCCGGCCGCGCGTCGTCTTCCTCAGCATTTTCTACCTGATCATCTGCGCCAACGAGCAGTGGCCCGAGCTGACGCGGCTGCTGCTCGAGCACGCCGCCGATATGGCCCGGGTCTACGCACCCTCGCCGCTGGACCCCCTGCGCCAGCTCCTGGACCAGCTGCTGCGCTGCGGTCCCGACGAGCTCTCTCCCTCCACCGTCGTAGCCTGGAAGTGTTATCTCGAGTCGAGTGCCGCCACCGCGCCGGTCACCTGGTGGCTCGACATGGCCTCCTGTTCGGGTTGGTCCGTCCTGCACATGCAGCCTATCCCGTTGCTCGACCGCATGCTGGCGCCGCCGGCCGCCGATGGAACCGCGGAGAGAGGGGCGCTCATCGCTAATGCTGGCGACTGCAATGAGGAGTGTCTCGTTGACGCCTCCGTGCTGCTCGTAGAGTACGAGTACTGGGTGGCGCTTGGTAGGGGGACCGTCCTCGATATGCCGCACATCCCGCCCGAGTTCCTCCGCCGGGAGCTCGCTGGCGCAGTTCCGAGCACAGCCGCCGAGGCCGCCCAACATCTGATGCTGTTCATCCAGACCAACCGGCCACATCTCGAGGCTGCGGAGCGGCACATGAGCGCTTTCATACTAGCAGGAACTAGTACGAACACTGCTGAGATTAGCGACGGCGGCAACGACGCGAGCTGTCAGGAACGAGGCGGCGCGGTCCAGTCGTATGCGGCGCTGGCGAACTGCCTTGACGAATGGGGAGAGCACGACAAGGCCGGCGAGGTGCGGTATTGGCTGGCGCAGTTGGCAGTTTCTGCTTCTTCATCTCAGTAGTACTTACCCGGGTACCAAAAATAGGTACCTAGGTATGTACTTATCATGCTATATGTGCATTTTTATATTACAGCTACCGATTATCAAAACCGCCTGTCCCTCACAGAAGATGCTCTAACGACTTGGCCGTATCCAGCACCGTCTCCTCGAACCCGGTCCAGTCCTGGCCCATCCGCCTCGCCGCCTTCTCGCCGCTGTACGTCAGGGCGGGCGGGAATGCGTACCGGTCGAAGTAGCCCTTACCGGGAGTTCCCTCCTGCATGATGTGTCGGCGCTCGGGGTAAGCCTTGCGCAGGATGTCGGCTACCGCCTGGGCGGGGCCGTACGCGCCGGCGGCGAGGTAGCGCTCGCCATCGGACGGCGCGGGGTCCTCGATGAGCCGGACGAGTAGGCGGGCGACGTCGCGTACGTCTACGAAGCCCTGGAAGCCGCCCACGCCGGCCTTGTCGAGGTCGCGGCCCAGAAAGACGTCGCGGATGGTGCGCACGCTCGGGGCCAGGTCCTCGAGCGACGCGGGGGGCACTAGTGGCGGGCCGGCGACGAAGCTGCCAATCCCACCGGGAGGAGAGTGTTAGCACCGGCTCGCCTCGACTGTTGGCCTTAAAGAGATACAAGAACGCACCAGGGATTCACGGTTGCCATGGCGAAGCGCGGCTTGTGTTCCTCTCGGAAGCGCCAGAACGCCTTCTCGGCTGCCGTCTTGCTCGCTGAGTAGGTCACCAACTTCGGCGTATCCAGCCCCTGGGCCGCAGCCACGCCCTCGGCCCAGTCATTCCAGTCCTCCTCCGTGACCGTCAACGCAGTTGTCGTCGTCGCGGTTGCCGCCGGTCCCACGGCGACCGCGGCCGCATTCCCCGGCAGCATGGCCGCGATGGAGCTCATGAGGACAAAGCTGCGGACGGACGGCTCAGCCGCCACGGAGGCGAGGATGCCCGTGGTGCCACGCACGGCGGCGTCTATGACCGGCACCGGGTCGGTGATGTCGCTCGAGGCCGGGCTCGCAAGGTGCACTACCGCGTCAACGCCCTCGACAGCGCCGTCGAACGCGCCGTCTGCCGTCATGTCGGGCACCACCGCGATTTGCAGCCGGGTCCCGTGGCTGGCGAGGGCCTCCACCAGCACCGCGGCCTTGTCGCGACTTCGCACCGCCGCGCGCACAGCGAACCCAGCCTGGAGCAGGGCATCTGCCGTGCGGGAGCCGATGTACCCGTTGGCGCCGGTGACGAGGACGAGGCCGTTGCTCGCCATTGGGTGTTAAGACGGGGTATATTCAAGACGGGAGACAGTGGCGTGCACTGCAGACTTTCCGGATCTGACTGAGGAGAGGGAAGTCGGGTAGATACCTATTATTTAATCGAGCGATATTGCCCCTTTCTGGCCGACTTACCTACCCGCTTACTCCGGCCTCAAGTCTTGCCGGCGCTAACGAACCTGGTCTAGCCACGGCATTGAGCGGTATTACCTCGTGCCCGCTTTGTATGTGAGGGATCCTTGCACCGCCCGCGTACTCGCCAGCGACCCTGTATAACGTCATCTCATAGTCCCAGTATTATCACGTCAGCTGCGAATATACACCTGCAGGTATATATGTATCCCTGTCCTGCCCGCACTAAAACTGCCGGACGCTCCCTTGATTCGGTGACGACTTTTCTCTAATCCAACCTCCTATATGAGTATCTCGCGATGAGATGCTCTCGCAATGGTACATGCTCACTGCGACCATTACCAACTAACTGATATCCAACTCAACTCGGTAGCATCCTACTCTCATTCGATATCCCCGGACCACGCCTATCAAGGGGGTAACAAGTGTGCAGCTTAGCCAGGTAGGAAAAGACGTGCTGGAAAAGGTTGGAGTCTGAACCTAGATGGCGAGCTTGGCGCCGTGGTACTTGGCCGTCTCGCTGTACGCCGCAGTGGTTGCGGCGCTCAGGTCGCGTTTAGGAAAGCCGTCGAAGGAGAGGGCATAGGTGGCGACGGAGTGGGCGACGAGCTGGGGGAGGAGGGCGGGGTTTGTTAGCATCGGACCAACCATAGCCTGGGGTCAGTCAGGACATACCTTGGTGTTGAGCTCCCAAGCGGTGGCGTTGACGTTGCCGACGTCGTCGCAGAGCTGATGGTAGCAGGGGTCGTACCAGTCGCCGGCCGTGCCGCCAAACATGCCGGCCTCCTCGGGGGTCTTGACGCCCTCGGCACCCGTGGCGATGCCGCCGCCGGGGATGCCATGGCGGATAAAGCCGTCGTAGTCGCTGCGGCCATCGAAGGGGATGAAGGTGTGGTTGAGGTCGTGCGCAGCATACCAGTCGACGTAGAGGTCGCGCAGAGCCTGGGAGCCCACGGGGTTAACGCTGTCGCGGGCGTCGTACACCTGGAACGCGTAGTTGGGGCTGCCCAGCATGTCGTAGTCCATGAATAGCCGGATCTTGCGATTCTCGTCCGCCTCCAGCGAGGCAACGTAGTAGTCCGAGCCCAGTAGGCCCTCCTCCTCGCCGGACCACCAGGCGAAGCGGACGCAGTTACGCACGCGGAAGCGGGCCAGCTGCGTCGCCACCTCTAGCAGCGTCAGGCTGCCGGAGCCGTCGTCGTTGATGCCCGGGCCCTCGGTCACACTGTCGCTGTGGCCGCCCAGCATGACGCAGTTGTCCGGGTCCCCGCCGGCCGTCTGCGCTAGGATGTTGGTCGTCCGGATCGACTTGACCTCCGCGTCGATGTAGGCGATAGCGTCCACATGCTTGCCCTGGCGCAGGCGCCGGACAATCGGCGCGGCCTCGGCGGCGGACAGGCCGAACGTGGCCACATGGTCCGGCTGCGGCGTGCCCAACGTGCCGTGCACGTCGCCATCCTCGTTGTTGTACACCACGGCCGCCACGGCGCCGGCGCGGCCCGCTTGCTCCGACTTGGTGCCGAACGGGCACGTGCCGCGGCGGATCAGGGCCACGTTGCCACGCACCACGTCCGGGTAATCGCCCGCCTCGCAACCGTCGCTGCCGACGAGCACTAGATCGCCGTGCACCGGCTGCCGGCCCTTAGTGGGCGGCGTCAGGCCCATGGGCGACGCCGTCTTGGCTACCGCGTCGCCGAGGATCAGGCGCGACTCGAACACGGCCCCCGAGCTGGCCGAGAAGGACTGGTTGGACAGGACGTAGTAGTCGCCCAGGCCGGCGATCGTGGAGTAGATGTACGCGAGCGTACCCCGATGGCCTGCGGAACGGAGTGAGTACCTGCCCGCGTTCACCGAGCCCGAGCCAAGCCGAGCTGGGGGAGAAGGAACCAAAAAATCGTGGAAAATCACATACCCTCGCTCCCGATGACCCGCGTCGGGTGGTTGTACTCGTGCTCCGACAGCTTCGCGATCTCGTAGAGCTCCTCCGCGCGCGCGAGCAGGCGCTCGGCCTTGATGGAGGCCTGCAGCGCCTCGCTGGACACCAGCGGCTTCGACGCGGCCTTATCGTCGACCAGCACGTGCTCCTGCGACGACGACGATGACAGTAGCGGCCGCTGCACCTGCTCCAGTGCCGAGGCGCCCGCCCATAACAGCGCCGCGCCGGCGAGGCGTCTCCGGTTCGAGACCTTCATTTTTGGTTCTCTCCCGGCGGTCTTCAATCCGAGGGAGCGAGCGAGCACGCGAGTTTCTCGTTCTATTATGGACAGGACCTACTCGCAAAAGACGGATAAAATGGCGGCTAGGAATGTAGGAGATAAAAGAGGAAGAAAGGAAAGATAAGAGAGGAAGAAAGGAGAGATAAGAGAGGAAGAGAGATGGGACGAAGGATGCCGAGTGTCACGACGCAGCTTGTTGCTATGGCGATAGCTGATGGCGATATCGGCTGTTCTGCGCTAGTCCTATCGCGGCCGGTTGCACGTGCCAGGCGTCGCGTGACCGCCACAGCTGGCCCACTATTACGACCACCATCACAGCCCCCATCACAGCCCAGTCAATTAGGTACAGAACGACAGAAAGCTCTGAAACGATTCCGACACTATGAATATCAGATGGACGCTATGAAATACTACAGGGAACCCTCTCGCCCCTCCTCGCGATCTGCTGCCTGCATCCCCCCAAGTTTATGCCCGCGCCCTCGGCACTAGATACATCTTCAGCGGCCCTTTGTTCCAGAACGACCACGTCTCCTGCTTGGAGACCCAATCCTTGCTCTCGTCGCTCAGCTTGAGGTCGAAGTTCCAGACGATCCTGGCGAGGATCATGCGCATCTCGGCATACGCAAGACTGCAAGGACGCATGTCAGCCAAACGGGGTCTCCAGTCAAATACTGATTCATCGGCTGGGCGGAGAAACGTACTTTCTGCCGATGCAGTTCCTGGGCCCGAACGAGAAGGGCTGGCAGATGTCCCTGCGGTCGTTCGCGAAGCGGGGATCATCATTGCCCTCTAGCCATCGCTCGGGGACGAAGGAGTCGGGCAACGCAAAGTTGCCCGGGCTGTGGTTCGCGGGCCACTGCCACACGCCGAGGATCGTCTAAGGGGACACCAGGCAGAAGAGTTAGTATTATCATTCACCCTCTCATTTATCTCGGGCCAGGCGGGGTTCGACGGCCCAACGTACTTTTTCCGGCATGTAGTAACCACAGATCACGGCCCCTCCCGGCCGCGCCTGACGCGGGAATGAAGTCGGTACCGGCGGGTGCATCCGTAGGGCCTCGTCGATGGCGGCGGAGAGGTACTTGAGCTTCTGAACACTACTGAAGTTGATCTCGTCCTCGCTGCTGAACGCCCCGCGGACTTCGGCGTTGAGCCTGTCGAGCGTGGCCGGGTTGGACGCCAGGTAGAACGCGGCTGCCGACATCGTCGTTGCCGAGGTCTCCGAGCCGGCGACGATGAGCGTGGTCGCCGTGCCTCGGATCTCCTCAAAAGTCATTTTCTAGCGTCGGTAGTTCAGCTTATGCGCCTAATCAGGGGGGGGGGGGGGGGGGGGCGGACGGGGGTTCTTCCCGGAAAAATGAACATCGGGGGGGGCCCGGCCGTGGGTATCATTGGCGCGAAAAATTAGACCCGGCCCGTACC
>JAKLNC010000017.1:11370-51024 GCA_022813145.1 Barbatosphaeria neglecta | reverse complement strand
CCCCCCCCCCCCCCCCCCCCCCCCCCCCCCCCCCCCCCCCCCCCCCCCCCCCCCCCCCCCCCCGAAGCGAGTTCTTCCCGGATCACTGACCTTCTGGTCGGGACCGGCCTTGGTGATCATGGGCTCGATAAAGTCGTCCCGGCCGGTACCCATCGCGAGCCGCTTCTTCACCTTTTCGGTCGACATGCTGCGGTGCGCGGCCATCTTGCGCGGAAGATCCTCCGGCATCGACGAGCGCGAGAACCAGGCCATCCAGGGCAGGCGGTGCAGACAGGTCATGACAGTCGAGAACTTGACACTCTCGAAGATGAGCGTGACCCAGGGATGGTAGTCCGCGTCCTGCAGGCAGCCGAACGGCTCCCCGAAGCCGAGGTCGCCGATGATGTCGAACGTCGCCCAGTTGAACCAGCTCACCATGTCCAGCGCCGCCGCGCCGCCGCCGCAGTTCTCCCGCAGCCGGCGCAGCAGCAGGTCGACGTGCTGCCGCACCAGCGGCTCCTGGCTCATGATGCTCTGGCCCGAGAAGGCGTGGCCGAGGATGCGCCGCACGCGGGCGTGGTCGGCCCGCGGCAGCCGCATGATGCTCTCGGCGCTGGTGGTGTACTTGAAGAACACCTCTTCCTTGCCGTTCTCTCCCTCGTCCTCCCGCCGATGGCCCATGATGTCGCGCCAAGCCTGCGGCGCCGCGAAGGCCACCTCGTCCGGCCCGAGCCGCACCACGTCGCCGTACTTCTTGTGCAGCTCCAAGACCCGGATATGCGCCTTGCCCGACATCAGGAGGCGGTAGCGCGGCAGGCCCCAGGCCGCGTACGACAGCGGCCCGGGCACCTTTCTGAGAGGGTGGAAGAACACATTGTAGATCGGCTGCCATACCAGGTACGCGATTCCCTACGAGTTCGCAGATATGTAAGTGAGCGAGCTGCGCGCAGCATCCCCCCGCCTGGCCTTCGCCCCAGGGGGAGGGGGGGGGGAGAAGGAGGGTAACTAACAGCAAGGATGAACAACAACGGGGCAGTCACGGCCACGTCCCTGGTTGCGACGGTGCGCGTAGCGCTCAAAAGCCGCTCCATCGTACACGAGAGTGAGGATATCCTAGCCACGGAATCTTGAAGTTGGTGCCGCACAGACAGCGTTCACTTTATATGGGGTCGTCTCCGCATGACATTTAAACTTCGCAACGTACTTTGCAAAGTAACGATCCCGTCTCTCCCGCTTACGTGTGTTTGGGGTACAGAGCTCGCACCTACCGAGGCAGGTGGGTTGTATCGGGGTAGCACTAGTCGAGGTTAGCAGTACGCACCTCAGTGCTACCTTACGATACTAGGTAGGTATGATACTCGTTCGCTAAAGCCGCTGTTAAAGACCGCATCGATGAGTCGGTCCTTGCGGTTTAGCCCGATATGCACGTAAGATTTGAGGCGAGAAGCCAGTCAGTCCATCCAGTCCACGGCCGCGTATATCCTCGATCTGTCAGTCTCGCGGGATGGCCGTCGCAGAATGGCTCCCAGGTCGGCAGGTAAGCATATGTGGTATTAGCCCTCCCTTCCCCTTATCATTCAGCGCCGCTCACATCGTCAGCAGGACTTATCCCGCCACGCCACCCAGGATAACAATCCCGTAGATGGTGCTCAGATAACCTCAAGACGCAGCGAAGCCGACCCCCTGCGGCGGGGCTAAAATTGCTGTGAGCGCTGCACCCAAATCTCTTTTTTGCGCTAAAAATGCAGTGCTTCTCCCCCCCCCCAATTAGCCTTAGTGTCGCGGAACAGTGATGTAATCCGTGCAGTGAAAGAAGCTAATGTAAGAAGGCCAAATTCGGCTGGCTAAACCGTTGGTTGGCAGTTTCGCCCTAACCAAACAGGTTCTGTTTCCTGCCTGATGTCCTCTGCACACGCGGCGACGCTTGAAAGTCCGTGGCGGGGCTAAAATTGCAGTGAAGCTCATCTTCGATCTGCTGACTGGAGTTTCTTGACCCCATTGGAAAGCTTTCGCACCATCCTGCCCAATGTCCTGCCCGATGCCATTCCTGATGCCCTGATTAGAGAAACGGGTTTACAAAACCAAAGTTATTTGCAGCTTGGTAGGTAGGTAGGTAGTAATGCGCTTGAGTGCGTGGGCGCAATTCAGTGGAAGTGGCGGCACAGTCGGCGTGGGAGGCGCATTACTGAATTCACGTGGAGCAACCTTCCCGGACGGTTAGCAATGCTGTTTCAGGCACGAACAGTTTGAGGACGGGTATTTTGAGGAGCCGAAGTCTACAGTTTGCCGAGGTTAGCGTGTCCGATCTCCCCTTGGGCGATGCTAAAATAGCAGTGCAAAAAAGTTTTCGTGCAGCCATTTTTTGCCACGTGATAGGTGCTAGGCTCCGTTATAAGGCTATACCGGGCTGCCGGGCCCCCTGGCTGCCAGGCCCGTGCTACCTACCTAGGTATTGACTCAGCTACCTAGGTAGGTCTGTGACGTGACCGCTGCCAGGCTAGACGTTGCAACTAGTTATTGGCAAATAAGCATGCTTCCAGGAATGGAACCCGGCGCAATTGAATGCATACGGCAGGGGAAACCTTGCGGCAGGCTGTACTTCGTACTTTGGTGTTTACGTTCCTGCTTAGGTAGCCCTTGCGGATGCTCAAGTCTTCTAACGAGAGTGGGCTATGCGTAACCGTAGGGCGCGTGCTTTTGACGTTACATTCACCTGCTCAGACAGCCCGAAACGGTCCCTGTGTGCACTCGCTTTACTCGCCCGCGACAAGGCGAGCATAATGAGAGCCATATGAAGACACTCTGATCTTCCACTTTATGTAATAATTCCTAGATAGGTGAAAGCGCAAGGGTACATGGAAGAGGGACCGGCAAAAAGCCATCCGTCACGAATTGATAGTCTTATCGTTCCTATCCTCATCCTACATACACTCCCTCACTGATGACGGGTAGCAGCAAGCAGGTAGCAGGCAGCAGGAAGCAGGTAGCTTAGTATCTACAAGAAGCGGACGCCATGAAGATGTAATATGATCTGGTAGCCATCGTCACTTCCACGCTCATGAGCGCCACGCGCGCTCCTCGCGCTTCGCCGGCGCTTCGGTGGTGAAGTCGACGCAGGACTCGTACGTCTGGCCCTGGCCGAGCCAGTACCACTGGAGCACCTACAGGGGAGGTCAGACGAGGCTCGTGGATGGTATATGCAGAACAAGAGAGGGAGAGTAAGAGGGAGAGAGTGGGGGGGGGGGACCGTACGCATTTGCCGGGAGTGGTGCACTTGTCGCCGAGGTCGGGGATCTTGACGCTGAAGCTGGTCTGGTCCTTGGGCGGGTTCATGGTGGCGGCGTAGTTGCTGGCCCACTTGATGAGGGGGTCGCCGAGCACGGTGTTGGTAGAGGTGTCGACGACGCTGACGTTGGCGTAGCCGCGGTGGGGGATGCGGATGTAGACCTCCATGTCGACGACGTCACCGGGCTTGTACTTGAGCACGTTGGCCGTGTTGTCGGAGAACTGGAAGCCCTTGCACAGGTACAAGTTGCACTTGGCCGCGTTGTAGTCCTTGTCCAGCCCGTGCGCGCGCATCAGCGCCTCCGGGTACGACGTGTTGTCCGACTTGTAGAAGTTGACCATCGTCTTGCCGCACACCGCCGCCGTGGCCTCGCCCGGCTCGCGCGTCACCGGCTTCGTCACCAGCCCGTGGCCGCTCGCCAGGGCCGCGAGGCCCAGCAGCGCCGCGGCGGAGGAAGAGAGGAAGTGCATCTCGGGTAGGGTAGGTGGCGAGGAGCTCTAGGTAATAGACTCGGCTGTTTCGGCAGTTTCGACGTGACGAGTAACACTACCGCTGCGAGAGCTTGGCGTCTGCTCCTGGTCCTTGATCTCGCGAGGGATTCGTCAAGGTCTTTATGTCGACTCGCTCGGCCAACCCCACGGCGCCGGGCCCCAGCACCACAGCGGGCGGGCGGGCATGGGAGAGGAAATACTTTTTTTTCTGGTCTGGGCGGTTGCTCAACCGGGACCCCAGGGGCAGCCGCGCCTTGGCCTGAACAGCCGGAGGGCAATATAACCGTTCATCTGCGCAAGTCAAATACCCCCTTTTTCGCCTAAGAGGCAATCTAGCCGGAAGCGACCCTTCCCCAGCGACGCATCGATAACGGAAGCGCCTGGACCGCAATCTGTGTGAAATTTTTGCGCGCGCAATATAACTGCTCGCTGGTAAGCACCCTCTCCTCTACCCTCGACTCCGGGCCCTCGACAACGGCCTGCCGCGGCATCTGAGCCCACGGGCCGCATGGAGATATTGGGTCCTCGGAGATTCCAGGCGAGCTATCGCGGGTGAGAGGTCTAGTTCTGGAGGTGCCTATATATAAGCTCTCCTGCAGCGGCTCCGGATCAACCGGCACTATAGCACAGCATTAGTCAGTCAGTCCCTCAGCTTGTCTTGCCTCGTGGTGGTAATGGCCGTGAATTTCCTATACCTTCGGGCTCTGCTGTCTATGCACGTTCCTGAAGGCGGCTCAGCAATCTAGGGACGTTGAAAGCAAGCAAAAACTAGGCCGCTGCTGGTAGGCGTCTTGTAGACGGCTGACTGGATACTAGGTGCGTACGTACCTAGTAAGCATCTTTCTTCTTCTTTCAAAGGCGTAACAAACACGTCTCTTTCGACTTGGATGATTGAAAGACGCAAGTCTAATTGAATCAGAGATTCGTGGGCGGCTTAGAGGGGCTGTGGAGTAGCACGTGCTATCTGAAGCCTCACAAGAGTCGCTCCTGCCTTTTTGATGCAGGAACGTGTCGTCATAGGTAGTGGGAACGCATTGGCATTAGATACGTACATAAGTAGGTAGGTAGGTACCAGTATGCAAAGTACCTGTAGGTAAGTAGGTAGTGATCGGGTACCTGTAGTTTTGTACTCTAACATCCGGTCCTCAATACTTCTACTGAATGGACCAATTCCGTTGACTGAGGGCCTCTCGTCAACAATCCGGATCCTCTCGCTTCATCTCTTCAAGGCTTTTGGGACTGTAATGATTCTCCCTATCTGTAACTGACACTCTTCCGCCTCTACTCGTTCCTACTCGTACACGAGGTGGAAAACGGGAGGTGGACAATCTGCAAAGTTACCCTAGCTTCTGCTGTGTCCCTGCACCTAGCTTCTCCTCCGTCCAGGCGGAGGTATACCCAAACGGCACCCATCGGACCATGCCCTCGACGCGGGCGATGGAGCCGTTGACGACCTTGAGCAGCTGCGGGACGAGATACGTGCTCGGCACCAGCTCCGCCGGCGCAACCGCCTCCGGGTCCGTGGCCGGGTTGTCGACGGCCGCCACGGCCAGGACGACGCCGCGCGCCGCATCCGCCACGAGCACGCGCCGGTCGCGTACCGCGGCCGTGATGTTGAAGAGCCCGTCCGGCGCATCACCGCGGCCGTCTAGCTGGGCCGCGCAGCCGGGGTCGGCCTGCTGGACGCCGTTGTCGCGCCGAGTGCACCCGGCCGCGAAGGGCACGCCCGCGCTCGCGTGGTTCTGCAGCCCGTCGAAGTAGCGCTGCAGCAAGAGGGCAGCCGAGAGGTGCACCCTCGGCCGCGTGGCGTTGGCGAAGACGTGCGGGTGTGGGTGCGAGCTCGAGGCGTTAGTCCACGCCGTGTCGTTGCTTCGGGCGCCCCCGATAGCGGGCTGGAACACGGGGTCGAGCCTCCCCAGCGGGTCGCCCTGCCACTCGACGGGGAGAGGCGGGCGCATCAGCGTCATGGTGCCGCCGCGCGTGCCGTGCGTCTCAGCGCGGACGTCGATGGCCTCGATCTCGGAGATCTTGCCCCCCTCGGCGACCTGGACGCGCAGGGCGAGGACGCCCAGTGTGGTGTGCTCCCGCGTCTGGCCCCAGTAGGCCGCCGTGCCGTTGGCCGGGTCGGAAAACACGGCCGCGTACGCGTCCTCGCCCGGCACGGCGGCCTCGGCCAGCGTCTCCCACAGGCCGTCGCCGAGGGCGATGAACTGGCCGTTCTCGGCGTAGCGCACGCCCGCCGCCAGGGGCAACGTAGACGCGTCGTGGGCGAGCATGGCCCCCAGCACCTGCCGCACGGCCCCCTCCAGGCAGGCGCGGCCGCAGGCGCCCCGGCTGGTCGTGGTGAGGCTGTGGTTGGTGCCGGCGCCGCGCAGGCTGACGGGGGCGCCCTCGTGGTAGGGCGAGCGCATGCCGTAGGGCACCTCGGTCAGGGTCATCTCAATACGGAACAGCTTGTCGCCGCGCAGGCGGAAGGCCTCGGCGGCCTGCAGGGTGCGCGGCACGTCGAAATAGGCCGGTATGGGCGAGGCCGTGCCGTTGATGTCAGGCAGCTCGCGCACGGTGCCGTTGTGGTCCAGCGTGGTGATGGCCAGCACGGCCTGGCGCTCTTCGTCCACGACGGGGAAGCGGCGCTCGCGGATGCGCGTGACGAAGCCCAGGAAGCCGGTCTGGAACTGGGCCGCGCAGCCCAGCGAGGCGAAGACGGTGTCGTTGGAGTGCCCGTACGCGTCGCCCGACCGGACGTTGGTTGTCTGCAGCCCGTCCTCGATGCGGTTGCAGTCCTTGTCGAAGAAGGAGTAGTCGCCCCGTGGGTCGTTGCGCTCCATGCCGCTGTAGTACCTGTTCGCCTGCGCGATCAGCGCCGCCCGCGGGAGCCGCTGACCCGCCGGCACGGCCTCCAGCCACACGGCCTCGGGCACCGTCATGTTCTCGTAGCGCGCCGCGCCGCCCGCGTCGCGCGTGATCTGCGACTCGATCTCGCTGATCTGCCCGTCTGCCTCCACCTTGAGCCGCACCACGTAGATCGCGAGCACGCCATTTTCGCTCAGTGTCGTGATGGCGCCCACCTGCCCGGCCTCCGGGTCGGCGAACACGTGGCGGTACTTCCCCACCGAGTCGGCCACCGCCCACTCTCCCGTCCCCAGCGGCAGCACCTGGTCATTTTCCACGTACTTCACGCCCGCGGCCGTCGAGAGCCGAGAAGGGTCGTGGGCCACGAGGGCCTTGAGGTAGTCCGACAGGACGCCCTCCAGACAGGCCCGGTCGCAGGGCGAGGAGGCCGCCGGCGAAGAGGGGGAGCTTGGTGGAGAAGCAGATGACGTCGTCTGTGCCAGCGCGGATCTCCCCCCTATTGCTGCCGGCACCAGCACCAAGGCTGCCCACCAAGCAGACCTCAGCCCTGCCAGTGATACGCCTTTCATTTTGGGGGGGGAGGAGGAAGGGAGAGGGAAGAAAGAGAGGGAAGAGAGTGAGAGAATGGGGATTTCTAACGAATGCTGTACTACCACCCCTCTCCTAGGTCTTCAACGACCGATACCAGGCTTCAGTCCCCCTTATTACCACCAAACCAGACGGGAGGCTGAAAGTGACAAGCACGAACGTGCACGTCAATCAAACCCCTGCGCTTCCCACATGCCGCAACGCACCTTTCACCTCGGCCCTCTTTCTCAGCAGCATGAAGTAACGGGTGTACGGTCTTATGTATTCGGGTTGCTTGCAGGCTGCAACCAAATAGGAACAAGGGCCAGGCCTATATGGATGAATGAGAACGGCTCTCCTCGGGGACCTAGGTAATCACGGCAAAACAACTTCTTCTGGTTGGGGGCCTTGCCACCCTCACTTCCAAGTCCCCACGGGACCAGCGGGTAAAGTTGTTGCAGGGTATTCCTCTAGCCGTTCTCCCATGCCGTATCTTCCTCTTTCCTCTTTCATTTCCACGGCACACGCCCCCTTGCAGCCCAATCCCGTTCCCCAGAATGGCTCACTGAAGGGTCGTAGCGCAAGTCCAGATTTATAGGTGATGCTCCCTCTCCGTGCGAAACTCGAATGGTCTCCTTCTGCTCTCCTCCACGTGGACCCTCGCAAATGGGTATCTTGAGACGCTGCTGGGTCCTGGCCGCCCGGTTCCGAAGCTGGGCCTTCACATATTCCCAGTGCTTGGCAGACTCGACGCCTCGCCCGGACCGCGTCGGATAGTGCTCGGTGTCGCCCCATGTCGGGCTCGGCCATTCCAGCGGCGGCATGTCTTCCGTCCACCCGAGCAGTTCGGATACGGGCAGGAGCAACTCACTAGAGTAGAAGAAGCCGCTCTCTAAGTCTCTCGTGGACTCGACTGGGTTCGGTTGGGGGCCAAAGGCCGTAATTTCGCGCTGTTCTGGGTCCATAAGGAAGGCAACGGCCGATTCCAGCGTCGTTTCGACGGCTTCCCTCTCGGTCCCGGATAGGACATCCCCTGTGGGGGCCTCGGCAGTAGAGTCAAAGGCGATGGGCGCGCTAAGGCCGTCTTCGATGTCAGTACGAACGAGGAGGACGGGAGCACGTCCGATATCGATCATTCCGTCGTAGTGCTTGGCCCGTATGACAACGGAAAAGCGACTGGATGATGAATAAGTCCTGATCGCTAATAACCTTTGCCGAATCCCTGCTGGGGAAAAGTGGCAACCCGACCCCGTAATACTGCTCGTCAGAGCCCCGGTCTTTGAGAGCCTTGACGGCGTCCTGCGCCGCGTCAATTCGGGCGCAGATGCTGGCGTGGAGTGCTTTGACCAGATCGAACATCGGTTGCGTCTCTTCCGGAAGAGGAGCCGGCTTCGGTAAGGTGACCTCGGTGAGAAACTGGCCATACTCGATCTCGCTCCGCAGGGATGCCGTATGCCAGCCAAGGCCCAGGTTTCGTCATGATCTTTTGGCGACTCTATTCGTGGGACCAAGGGCCTAAATTTGCGAGTTGCTGGATGAGGCAGAACCATCCATCGTCCATGTGTTTTTCGTTGCAGAGGAGTGAAAAAGGAACGTCTAGTAGAGGTCAGTAAGTGACCTTAAATCAGCCAAAAATGTTTTGTCGACTCATGGCTGCTGTTCGAGTCGCCAGCCATGACTACATTTCTACCGACTATGAAGCTGCACCACCTCCAAGGATGGCGGCCTTATCTTTCTGCCTACCTCGGATCTGAGCACGTGTTGCCTTTGCGAGGCAGGGCGCCTTTTCGAAGCGCCCTTGTCTGAGGACCGAGTTTAACGGCATCCCGGTTCAAACTCTTAGGTGAACCCCTGGCATATCTTTTGCAAAAGCACCTGTTAGTGTGCCCTATCCATGTCAGCACCTTGCATATGCTTCCAGGTCTGTAGTGAAGTAGTGAGGCTAAAAATAGGACTGAAGGTGGTGGGAGGAGTCTCCACTGTCTGCTCGTGGTCTCCTGGCAGGAGGGCTCCTTTGCTCTGATACAAAGAAACGAGGGATTGATATCGCCTGCTATACAAAAGAAAGAAGCGTTAATGCATTCCTGCGGTAGCATCCCACACGGTAACCCTCTCACTCCGGAAGCTCCAGCTTCTCCACGTCGCTGGCGAAGTGGTCTTCCTGCCGCAAGCTCATGAAAAACACGACGACGACGGTCATCCACTCCACGAAGAGGCTCCAGAGCCAGCCGGCGTCCGGAATCGCCGCCGCGTTGTCCCACCGCCATGTCGTGTCCCTGTAGAGCTTCTCGATCCGGCCTCGCCGGAGGCGCTCGTAGTCGGCGAGCATCTGCGGCACCGTCCGCGTGGTGTGTCTCTGAAGCACGCGGGCTGCGAGAACACCGTCCTCGATGGAGATGCCTGTGCTTTCGCCTTGGGGCGGCATCTTCACGAGCGCAGCGAGTGGGGGTATTTTGTCAGATGGGGAAGATCAGAAGGACAATGAAGGACAGATAGTGCAGGGTGCCTTGGAGACTCACGGCATGAGCGGCGTCGCCAACGAGGAGAACACGGCCCCGGCTCCAGCGCCCATTCGGGGGCAGACGGTAGACCGGAAACAAGTCCCACTCCCCCACCCGCTCGAGCAGCGGCAGCAGACCCGGGACCACAGCATCAGCGCCGCCAAACTGGCGGAGGATCGTCTCGTCTCGGATACGTGCCTTGTCGGCTGCCCGCGCCTTCCAGCCTTCCCGCCTGGTGGATTCCCCGCCGGCATCGTCGACGGTCTGCGGCACGTCGTCCATACTGAGTATGGCGGTGACGTGCAGCTCCTGCTTCTGAGGATCGGCAAAGGCCGCTATGAGAGACCCATACCGGCCGCTGAATATAGTGGCGTCCTGCACGGCGGGCTCTAAGCCTCCACCTTCGCCATCGCGGGAGGAGGACCTCCTCATCATCCCTGACTCGCCCGGAACCTCCAATGGGACGGCTGCGTTGGCGACTACTTTGCCCGAATACACCGGCTCTCGGCCCGGCTCCACATATAACCTCCGCGTCGCGGAGTGGATGCCGTCGCAGCCCACCAACACATCTCCTTCGATGATCTCGCCGCCCTCGAGCTCCAGTTCGACTGCAGCCTTGTCGCCCCTTTCCCCATCCGCGACCTCCTGACCTTGGCCGTCTCTCTCGCGTATCCGCACCACTCGCACACCATACCGCAGAGTGATGAACCGCGCATTCTCGCCCTCCTCGACGCACGTCTCCCGCAACGCAGCGACGAGATCTGCCCGGGCGGCGCGCACAGCGTCCACGCCGCGCCAGAGAGTGCCGAGCCGCCCCCCCGTACGGAGGCTGATGATGTCGATGCCACTGTGTATGGGGTTTCCGCGGCGCCGGAGTCGAACACCGGCGCCAAGACGATCGATGTAGCGCATGGCCAGCGGCGTGAGGTTGATGGTTCCGCCAAGAGCGGAGGCGGAGGCAGCGGGCTGCGGGGGTGGGCGCAGCTCGAGAACGGTTATGCGGAAGTTTGGTTCTTGGGACTTCTGTGCATGCTGTGCAAGGGCGAGGGCCGTGGAGAGGCCGGTCGGGCCGGCGCCAAGGACGAGGACGTGCTGTAGTGGTAGCATCGCTATCTGCTGGCAGGTAATATGGCTTCAAAGACCGGATCATGAAAGCATCCGAGGGAAGCAGGCGTATACAAGTAGGAGGAATATATATGCGTGTATACCTCGGCATACTTTAATAAGTATATCTCGTTCCTGATTGTCTTGGCGTCGTCGAGGCTGACGTTAGACGTGGCCAACTTATGCCCGTCGGATTCGATCCGAGCGGCTGTCCAATCATTTTCATACGTGCCCTCAGCTGAAGGGCCGCCACCACGCACCAAAGCCAGGCCGTGAGCCGCCTTGTCGGATTCGATGCTCGGATTCGATGCGGTCCCGTGCAGTCCTGGTTAGCGCGTCGACCACCTGGAGTGAGAGCAGGGGGGGTTAGGCATGTCCGCGCGTTCTTCATATAGGTAGCCAATGTGGACGGTGTGGGCGTCAGGGGGGATGGCACAAGAGGCCGCTCGTGACATTTTTGACGGTCAGTAGCCGTCATGGGATAGTTCCAAAGGCAAACAAGCACGGCGCAGGAGGTAATTGGAGAGATATTTGGTATTGCAGGTGGGACGTATACTTCGATAAACACGGAGAAAGAGGCTGCGCAAATCCGCCGTGGGGTGCGTTCCCTCGGCTTTCCTTTGGCACTCCCCGCCTCGCCGCAGGCTTCGTACTCACTCCATTGGATTTGCCGTAGTGGACGACACTCTACTTCCTTTTCCGTTTTGCCCGTCCTTCGTTGCATCCACGCCGATCAGCCACAGGTTGCGCTTAAAACTTCCAGTAGCGTGCTACCACCCGGCCTAAAACTTGGCGTCCTTGCTGGAGAGGAATCCCTTCAGGATGCCCACAACATTGTCCAGAGAAGCGAGGTACTTCCGCATCTGCTCGGCGACCAGGTCCTGGTCAGAGCCGAGCTTGGAGTAGAAGTCCTTGCGGTAGGGGCACGCGTTCATGGCGAGGTTGAACACGGGACGGATCAGCATGCCGTGGTGCGGCTTGAGGGTGTTGCCGTAGGCGCCGCGGAAGGAGTCCGACAGCTCCTCAGTCGGCTTTGCCAGGTTTTGGCTGAGACCTGCACACGTGAAGTCCAGACCACTAACAGGATTCAGACACCTATATCAGCGAGACAGATACCGTGAGCCTGTTTCTGAGGAACCCATGCTCACCGGTTCAGCCACACCAGGCCTTCCGTCGCCGTGTGCTTCTTCGTCTTGAGCTCGTTCACGCACAGAGCCTGCAGGGTCTGGGACTCGGCGGGTGCAGCGTTGTACCGTTCGCGGAGTTTCTAAGCAGCCGAACAGTGGGAGTTAATCTCATGTTACATCGCATTAGGGGGGGGGGGGGGGGACGCGGGTAGAGTGGTATGCCGGACAGCGGTGGGCGGTGAAGGAAAGGGTCGGCGGACCTTGATGTTTCCCAGCATATCATTCTGAACGGGGGCGAAGGCGACGGACCCGAGGAGACCTGAAACAGGCAAATAGACGGTTAGAGCCTCCGCTCTGCGACACACTGGCTGAATGGGAAGGGGTCTACACACTGAAGATAGTCGTCAGGGACTCGGCGGCGTCGAGGAAGGACTCCGTCTCGATCGCATTGTTCTGGTCCGCGTTGATAGGCACGTCGGTGAAGGACTTCTTCAGGGTGTTGAGGAACGTGCCTCCGGGAGGGATTTCCGGCGTCGCCATGGTGGTAATCGAGATGAATCTGGCTGTCTGGTGTCAATCCTCGTAGGTCTCAGGTGCTTGGTAGAGGAGGAAGAGAGAGAGAAGCGGTCAAGAAGGACTGAGTCGCTGTCTGGCGAAGGTCCCCAGACCCAAGGTGGGGTTCGTATTGATGCAGCTTTGTTGGATGGGTCCAGGCTTTGACACGATCGCTCCAGCCACTGTGGGCAGGTCTTACCCCGCTAAAACACCCGCTGTTTGGGCACAGCAACTGGGTCCATATTTGGGGCAGTTGGCGCACGTGGTGCTGCGTCATCCATTGCCCGCCAGCTGACAGCTGACCGCCTTGCCGGACATACAGGACGGGAATATCCTATTGGCGAACCCCGTCTATTGGTTGTCACGATGGATGGTAGGCAAGGCAGAGCAGAGCCATTGGAAGGCCTACGGATCACTACCGTCTTGAGCTTAACAAGTTCAAGCCCCGGCCAGCACGCTTACCTCAACGAGATGAACTTGTTTCGGGCAATCAGACACGCGTAACTCGGTAGATGACTTGGACAGTACGTGCGCCAAGGAGGGAAGGTGTCTTGGATGGAAACACTTGGCTACCCCACTGACGTCATGTCCTGTACGCTTGTTCCTGCTCCGAGGACGAGCAGGTACCACCGACGACGGCCCCTCCTGGTTGTCACGCAAACGTCGTGGGACGTTACAAAAGCGAAACCATCTGGGCACCACCATTGATAAGTTGATAAGTTGATAAGTCGATACCGATCTACTGGCCCCGCGCGCTAGAGCACGTCAACTGCGGGCTGTGGGCTCCAAGATATCGACCCCTCGTTTTATCATCCTCCTTGATGCCCTATACGCACTGCGGCATTGGTAGACATTGGGCTATTATCCATCGCATTCATCCCCCGAACTACAATATCTAGTCGTCGAGATGGAAGGCTCCCGCTCTGGCGAAGAGGCAGACCCCGATCGCCATCACAGCTTCGCCGAGAAGCTCAAGCACCCCTTCCACGAGCTCAATGAGAAGCTACACGGCACTCATCTCCACGAGACGAAGAGCCATATTGTCAATAAGAAGTACGTCCCTCACCCGGCTGACTAGCGTCGGGGCACGAGCCCCGTGTCTATCGTCAACAGGGGAGCTGACGACCCAAAAGGCATCAGATAGGGAAGCTGGCGAACCTGGTGAGGGCCATTTGAACGTACATTCAGAACTAGAGACTTTTTGGTCTCGCGATCTAACCCTTGAAGCGACTAGTTCAATCCGAAACATCGCCATGACGAAGAGCACGAGAAGCGTTGTGACGAGAAGCGCTCCAAGGTTTGCGAGTCCCACCGCTTCGGCTCGTACTTCCCCGAGCGCGACGGGAACTTGGCGAAATGGTACGTCGACGGGCGCGACTACTTCTGGGCGGTGTCAGAAGCACTTGAGCGGGCCCGAGAGACAATTTACATCGCCGACTGGTGGCTGTCCCCCGAGCTATTCCTCCGTAGGCCGCCTTACTTCAACCAGGAATGGCGGCTCGACCAAGTCCTGAAGCGGCGGGCAGAGGCCGGCGTCCAGATCTTCGTTATAGTGTATCGGGAGATCGAGGCCGCTCTGACCTGCAACTCGGAGCACACCAAGCACGCCCTGCAGGCTCTCTGTCCAAAGGGCACGCCGGGGCATGGGAATATCAGGATCATGCGGCATCCAGATCACAACTTCATGGAGAATGCGGCCGACATGACCTTCTACTGGGCGCACCACGAGAAGTTCGTCGTCATCGACTACGAGATGGCCTTTATTGGAGGCTTGGATCTCTGCTTCGGCCGTTGGGACAACCACCAGCACACACTCTCCGATGTACACCCCGAAGGCGTGGCGAACGAGATATGGCCGGGGCAGGATTTCAACAACAATCGGGTGATGGACTTCAAGAACGTCCAGGACTGGAAGCAGAACGAGCTGAGCAAGGCCGAGTACGGCCGCCTGCCCTGGCACGACGTCGCCATGGGCATAATCGGCCCCTGTGTGTACGACATCGCCGAACACTTCGTGCTGAGGTGGAATTTCGTCAAGAGGGACAAGTACAAGCGCGACCCGAGATACGACTGGCTGCTGCTGCGGGGCCGCGAAGACGAGGACGAAGAGCTGGTCGGTGTCCAACGCCCAGCCTACCCCATTGGGGACTACGTCCTGCATCCCCTCTCACCGATGGAGACGAAGAAGCTCGACAACAGAGGGTCAGTCCATGCCCAGGTCGTCCGGTCCTCGAGCGACTGGTCCAGCGGGATCCTCACCGACCACTCCATTCAGACGGCCTACTCGGAGGTCATCCGGAAGGCAGAACACTTCGTCTATATCGAGAACCAGTTCTTCATAACCGCTACCGGCGGCCAGCAGCTTCCCATCCACAACACCATCGGCCGCTCGATCGTCGACGCGGTCGTCCGCGCCGGAAAGGAGGGTCGCAAGTTCCGCATCATCATCGTCATCCCCGCCGTCCCGGGATTTGCCGGCGACCTCCGAGATGACGCCGCGACGGGCACGCGCGCGATCATGGACTACCAGTACAAGAGTATCTGCCGAGGCCCCCACTCCATCTTCGAGCAGGTGCGTGCCCAGGGCGTCGACCCGGTGAACCACATCTTCATCTTCAATCTGCGAAGCTACGACCGCCTCAACAAGACACCGGCCATCAAGAGGCAGGAGGAGGAGTCGGGGGTCAAGTACCAGGAGGTGCAGCGCGCGGAGGCGGAGGAGATCATGGGCGAGGGCATCCACGGGACTGTGGATGTCGAGGGCGGTCGCGATGCGCACATGGGCCGCAAAGGGGAGCAGCGCAACGTTCGGAAGTGGAGGGATCCCCTAGCGGAGGAACACAAGCGGGACCAGGACGAAAAGACGACGGATGCCAAGCGGAAGTTCGAAGCGGCTCAAGAAGGAGATCAGGATACAACCACCGCCTTTAGTGTCGCGCACCACGCTATGGCGAACGAGGCTCCAGTGTCTGAGGAGACATGGGATGGCGATCCAAAGGATGAAGTGGCCAACTGGATTCAGGAGGAGCTGTACATCCACGCAAAGCTGTTGATCGCGGACGACCGAGTCGTCATTTGCGGAAGCAGTAATATCAACGACCGAAGCATGGAAGGATACCACGATAGCGAGCTGAGCATCGTCATGGAAGACACTAACCGCATTCCTTCCATGATGGATGGCAAGCCTTTTGAGGCGGGATTCCACGCGACGACACTAAGGCGTTACCTCTGGCGCGAGCACTTGGGGCTTCTTCCTGCACAAGGCCTCGACGCTAGCAACGATCTAAATGCCCAGCCGCCGGGCGAGGACTCGCCAAACGATATCCGGGATCAGGACGACACCTGGAAGCTTGTTGAGGATCCCCTTGGTGATGAGATGTGGGAGACGTGGATCAAGCAGGCATCCAAGAATACAGAGATCTTCCGATATTTGTTTCATGCCGATCCGGACGACCATGGTATGTTCTCTGGTGCCTTCATCATACCGGGTACAGAATGCTAACGAGGCCCCCATCTCGTAGTCAAAACGTTTGAGGACTACAACCAGTTTCTCCCGCCCAAGGGCGTCAAGTCCGGACATATCTACAACCGCTTCACGCCCCCGGAGGACGTCCGTGCCAAGCTAGACCAGATCAAGGGCCACCTGGTGTGGATGCCGCTCGACTTCCTCAAGGACGCCGAGATGGCCGAGAAGGGAATGCAGGTCAACCAATTCACAGAGAGCGTGTTCACCTGATACGTCTCCAGCTTGGTTGACCGTAATGTCTGCACAGCTTGGGCTCCCCTCCCCCCCTTTTTGTCCCTAATTTTTTTCTTTTTACCTTATTCTTATTAGAACTCGCTAGCGTTTCTGGGGCTCTGATGAATTCTTCTTTCTTCTGGGCCATTACCCGCTGGCCGAGCAGATATCGGAGCGCCGAAGTGCATGAGGGTAGTACATGTGTAATCCGGTCTAATGTGGCACAATCGACCCCGCACTCGTGCACCCAGTGAGTGATATCATGCTTCCCCTACTTTCGCCTGCTTTCGTCTCCTTCTTCCCGCTTTTGCCTGCCTACTTAAGTCGGCCGTCCGTCGTCACTGTCGAGCACGGAGGTTGTCGATGTCATCACCCTCCAGACATCACCCTCCAGCGACTGAGAAAACGCGGGCAGAATCCGGTCTCACTCACTACGTACCCTGTCCCGAAAGCTTTCCATACTTGGAACCATCGCCTCGATACGCTTGAACGCCCCTTAATAGGACGTACCTGCCTACCTACCTAGGTAAGCACAATGACTGAATCGCTGCCTCCCGACCAGAGCTACCTCGCCCAGCCTCCCGGGCGCTGCTGCTATGTCGGCACCATCCACACGGGCACGCCACAGGGCGAGACGGAGGAGCTCATCGGCGTGCCGACGTACGTGAGCCGGCCGCCGCCGGACGTCTCGGCCAACGGGCACATCGTGTTGTACTTCCCCGACGTGTGGGGCTTCTCGAACAATGCGCTCCTCCTCATGGACGGCTTCGCGGCCGCCGGGTACCTCACGCTGGGCATGGACTATTTCCGAGGGGTGAGCACCGAAATACATTCCTACATACATCTTCTACGAGCCCGTACTGCCTTACCTACCGATCTTCTGTTGCCCAGCGCCAGGTCGCCTAACTGACACGGTGAGACGTAGGACCCCATCTCCAAGTACAGGTCGGGGGACAAGCCGCCGCCCAAGGATTTCGTCCAGCCCGAATGGCGAGAGAAGCACTTTAATTTCGCGACGGAGAACGTGCCACGGTGGGTCGAGGCCGTGCGCGAGAAGTACGGGGGCGAGGCCACGCGGTACGCTTGCGTGGGCTTCTGCTTCGGCGCCCCCTTCGTATGCTCCCTGCTGGCTGGCGACACGACCTCGGCGGGGGCGTTTGCCCACCCGTCTCTGCTGAAGGAGGAGCACTTCCGGAACATCAAGCGTGAGCGCTCTCCATCCAGGATGGCTAGGGCGGCCAGTGCTGCTGCTGATCGAAAGTGAGCCACTTGCTGATGATGACGGCCCGAGGCTTGGACGGCAGAGCCCCTCCTCCTCTCCTGCGCCGAAAACGATCAGGCGTTCGGCACCGAGGCCCGCCGCAAGGCCGTCGACGTCCTCAAGCAGGACAAGAAGAAGTACAACTTAGTGCTCTTCCAGGGCGTCAACCACGGCTTCGCCGTCAAGGGCGACCCGGAGGACCCTTACCAGCGTAAGTGGCAACCTGATAAAGGAGAACAAACGAGAAGCCCGTAGTGCATTCATTGGCTGACTCGTCTCGCGCCGGCCCGAATTGACGTGCCTATCAGTGTGGGTCAAGGAGCAGAGCCTCTCGGCCATGCTGGGCTGGTTTGACCTGTGGCTTGTCCGTGCTCATAAGAAGTGAGCCCCTGCGGGGGGGAAGATGATGACTATAAGTGGGGAAAGGGGGGGGTGGGGGGGAAGGCTGACACAGCGCGCCTCATTGCTTGCCATTACTGCTAGGTAGAGACAAGACGGGCATCCTATCCTTGAGAATAACCAGATACAATTTACACGGGTCTTCGATCCTCCCATCCTATTAACCTCCGCCCTGCTCAGGTCCTGCTCCTTCCTGATGATATTACCGAATCAGGGATATCTATGAAGCCGCAGCGGCCGTACTAGAAGGGGAGGGGTGGAGACTCGGTCAGTAATACAGATACGACGGCCTTTTCGAGAACACGGGAATACACTCACGTTTCTGCAGGCGGCGCCACACCGACAGTAATCGAGGCGGTGCCGGCGCTGTCCTGCCCCTCGGTGGCGATGATCATGTAATTGTGGCGGCCCATCTTGAGCCCGCTCTGCTCGAAGGCCTTGAAGTGGTTATCCGTAGTGACGGTGCCGCCCACGCGCTTAGTAGTGCGGATGGACCAGTACTGCGGGAACGTGGCGGTGCCCTGGATGGACGGCTTGTTGCGGCGCATCTTAGTCCAGATCTCGTACGTGTCGCCGTCGCTGGTCACGTTGCCCTTCTGCTGTGCGTCATCGTTGGCGCCCGAGCACGGCTTGTGCGTCCCGTACGAGTCTACGATGTAGTACTCCACCAACGGGTTCGTCGTCCAGCCGTAGATGGACAGATACGCGTTGCCGTCGGGCTCGAACGTGCCCGAGTAGTTGACCACCCTGTGAGGCCGGGGGAAGAGGACGAATCTGTCAGCACCAAAAGATGGATTCTCGCGGCCGCAAGGGGGGGCCGGCCGGCCGGCCGACTGACGACGTACGGTTTGTTTCTTACCTCGGACCGCCAGGATTCCAGCCCTTGCCCGCGACGAAGTTGCCCTTGTTCCCCGACCAGTTCACTGTGTACTTGCCCTGCGGGCCGTTGTTGTACGTGACCTTGGCGGTGCCGTCGTTCCAGAACGAAGAGTAGAAGTTCTCGTCGGCGTCACGGGGGCCGATCGGGACAGCGGCGGCGTCGACGCCGAGGAGGCCGAGCAGGCCCGAAAGCAGCGCCAGCAGGAAGGGCCGCGACTGCAGCATCGTGGCAGCGGGGGATGTATTGCCTGTTACTCGGTCGTACTCCTAGCCTATTTCACCTACCTAGGTAAAGGCACCTAGGTAGGAAGGCGTGGGCTGGAAGCCGCGAGGCACCCCCCTCCGCTTATATGGCCCTCGGAAGATATGTACGCCTGCCTGTGTATTGACCAGGTAGGTCATGTAAGGTAATAGCTGGGTACCTATGTCCTGAGTAGGTGCTCTCTATCTCGCAAACGCCCCCGCCCACCCCCGGCCTGGGGTTGATATTGCAAGTGCCGAGGAGGCTAGCCATTGGCGTCCCTAATTCATGATTTATTGGCACATATAGGTGGTAGGGACGATCGCCCTGCTGAGCTCTGCTCCAATAGTATGAGACCATAGGAAGCAGACAAGAGGAGGTAAACTAAAGAGGGCCCAGGCCCTATACTAGAGCGGCTTCACCAAATAGATGCAGCCATCCCTGCTCTGGCGGCTCGGCCTCTTATATGTTATGTAGGGGGAGGCCCCCGGTCCAACGAAGCTATACAGCTCACAGGTGGGAAGGGCGGCAGCGATGCTGGGTACAGGCCAGTTCTAGTACCTAAGCAAGGGTGATCATGCTGAATGTGGCCAGCGGCAGAAGAAGAAAAAAAGAAGAATGAATAATATGCCGTTCCCCAGACCCCAGATTTTTGCCGACGGCTAATAATCCCGGCGCATGTATTACGGACTACGTACACCACCCTTCTCGCCTATCCACGTCCGCACGCACATCTAGGTATCTAGCGATAGAGCCAAGACTCCGGACGGGAGAGTGCTGCGGGGCCCGAGAGGACACATTTTCTCCGTCAATAGCGGCCTTTGCTTCGATATCTGGGCGTTATATACCGGTCTTGGAACCCGACGGTCCCGCCCGCGGAGGCCATATTTGGACCACGCACGTGCAAAGAGTAGACAACATACCTACGTATCTAAACATGAGGAGTAAGTGGATGGTGACAAGGCGACAGCCAATACTCGTCCGGGGTGGAAGTAATGGCTCGGAGCGATGCCTTGGACAGCTGGTTGGTTCGGATTTTGAGGGTCGCTCACCGAAGCCGTATGTGTTGTGAAGGTTGCGAATTTCCAGCTAGGTGATCCTCATTGAGGTGATCATGACAGTCCGCTTTGATAGCGACGAGTCGTCGTAAACCGAAGAGCATGATGTTACCTTGACTACCCACCTATGTACCTAAGTGCATACCTACCTGACATTTGACGGCGTTAACGTTTTATCTGGTACCTAGGAAGTATTGCCACGGAGCTGTACAGAGGGATGGCGGGCTGGAATTGAGTCTGTTAAATGCAAGGTGACTGCACATGAAGAAGGGGGCCAGCCTCTTCCTAAAGAGGCGAATAGGGGGACAAATTGCCCCGCTTTGGTCACGTGGGCACGCTGATGTCCCGCGCAGAATTCTAGTCTCGCCACTAAGGCAGGCGTCACCAACGACGCGCTCTTCCGTCTTCAATGTTTGTTCCACCCACTTCAAGGAAGCAATTGGAAACTTCTCTCCTAGCGCCAACATTGCTACCAAGACGGCTCAGGAAGTACATACGCATCAGGGGGCATTTTACTCCTCTTCTGTCCTAAATTTTGCTTGCAATCTTGCATCATGCCTGACACGCGTCGCTTTGCTTAAACGGCGCGCGCCGTTTGCTTAGACACCTACTGCGCTACATCGAACCGGCCTCTTTCCTTCGACCTTTACTAAACATCGCCGAACTTGTCAGGTTTTTTCCGCCCCTTGATCCGAGCTGCCTAGCCTAGGTGTCTGCTTAACTCCCTGAACCTCCCTTCCGACCGCCAACATGACCCGAAAGCTCCCCTGGCAAAGGAAGGGCCATCTCGAGACCCCGACGGTGCGGCGGGTGTCGCGGCGTTCGAGCGACTCCTCAACCCCGGGCAGCAGTATTTCCAGCACCGGGGCCGGTCAAAGGAAGTCGGCTACTCCCGGACCGACCTCCACACCAACACCAAAAGGGTCGTTGAGTCATACCGTGTCCCGAAGAGGTAATATGTCTTCTTTCTGCACCACTCCGAATCTCGGCAACTCCGAGCCAGAAGCTCACCCTCAGCAGCACGGACGCCCTCGACGTCACCGCCGCCAATTCCACCGGTTGAAAGGTCTGAACTATCACCACCTACTTCTCGACCTGTCTCTAACGCCTCCCACTAGCTTCATGATCGAAGGAGTCGAAAACGACGACCAGTATCGCATGGTAGAGGACGAGTTCCTCGCAGTGGCCGGCACCTTCACCGCGCAACTCCATGCAGCTGAGTACCAACGCCTCAAGGTCCTGGCTAAGACGCAGAGCGTCGAAGCCATCCGGCTCATCTCGCGGCCCGTGACTGGTGAGATGTCCTATCTTGCCAGACACAAACAGGAGGCGCAGCCACGCACCGAAAAGCAGCGCCAGGGGCTGCAGCGGGTTCTCGCCGACCCGGGGAAAGAGGGGCAAGGTGGTGACGACGATGGAGAGGAAGGAGAGGCACCCTCGCCATGGATCGGTACCTCCTTACAGGGGCTCATGGAGACGCGGCGCGTTGTGAACGCCATTCCTTTCGTCGCGGGTACGTCTATGGCGGTGGCCCGCGCTACTCGTGCTGCCGCAGGGTATCCGGATAGATCCCCAGCGAAGGCGACTCCATATTGGGAGGCTCACGGCACAGGTGTCCCTGACCCCCTCCGTCACCAGTCAAGTCCTTCGAGTCCTTCGAGGCGGCCACCACCCTCTCATCAGAACGAGGCTGCCACCGAGTCGGATGCAACTAGCGATGATGACGATGAGGACCTCGATGGCCCCGTAATATCTGTTCGGCGACCGGTTGCGGGCCCGAGATCAGCTACATTACCGACGCAGCTATCGCAGCCATCCTACCCTGCGCCTAATACCCCATATGTTCCTGCACAGCCCGCTAGAAGAGCTGCCTCATTTACACCAACCACTACGAATGCCACGACGAATTTCGATAAACAGGTTTTCGCCGGCGGCATGAACAATGACGACGACGCCGAGCTTACTGATGATGGACTGGATCCTGGCGACTTCCTCCGGCGAGCGCGCGAGCGGCGAGCCAAGCAGGCTTTAACACGACGGCGATCACAGCGCGGTGAAGAGAACAGGGCGGTCGTCGTCAAATCCGAGGATCAAAGAAATACAACCCATTTGGATGCCGTTCCGTCCTTTTTGTAACTGGTCTAACCCTACCCCCCAACCTGGCCCAACTCTTGCACACCCGCTGCGTCTGGTACGCCTAGTTTTGCGCCTCGAACGGGGTCTCGAACGGCGGCTCTGCCTGAGGCGTTATCCGCGCCAGATGCCTCCGCTGGCCGCTCTGCCAGTCGAACAGAGCGGAATGCTGCGTTACCCTGTTGTCCCATACAACAACGGTGCCCTCCTCCCAACGCACCCGGGCGTGGAAGTCGGCGCCGAAGGCGATATGGTCATAGAGGAATTTGAGGAGCGCGTCCGACTCCTCCTTCTTAAGGCCCACGATATCCCGAGTGACTGTTGGGAGAGCTCTGGTTAGCAACGACGGCCCCCTCCCTATTCATTACAGCTCCGTCAGATGCATTTGCTCGCTGGCTTACATTGCGGGTTGACGTAGAGGGCCTTCTCCCCTGTGACGGGGTGCGTCCGGACGATCGGATGGGCGTTGGCGACAGGCTCACGACGCTTGATGCTCCCCTTGGCCACGCTCGCGTTAACCTGCTCGATGCCGGAGTGGATGGCCTGGAGGCCGTGCAGCCGCTCCTGGAATAGGGGGCTGAGGCGGTTGTACGCCTCAACGGCGTTGGCAAAGAGCGTGTCGCCGCCGGTCTCGGGCTTGTCCAGAATGTAGAGGAAGGTGGTGCCCGGCGGCTGCTTCTCGTACGAGACATCGGAATGCCATGCCACGGAGGTGGTGCGTGTAGTGAGGAACTGCTGCGCCGTGTTGTCGCCGGCCGCGCGATGCACCAGGTGGATCTCGGGGTGGCCGGCAGGCGATCCCGAGGTGGGGTGGATGTGGTGCCTGCCGAAGTAGCTACCGAACTCGAGGGCCTCGGAGATGGGGAGGTCTGCCAGGTCTTGCTCCCGGAAGGCGACAACCTTGCGCTCGGCTACGTACCGCGCCAGCTGGTCCTTGCCCGCCGCCGAGAGCTTGCTCAGCTGCACGCCGCGCACCTCGCTGCCGGTGGTCGGCGTCAGGTCAAGCACCTTCGCGCCGGCCGGCAGGAGGTCCGGGTACGACGGGTCGGCATCCTTGCCGTGATCGTAGTGCTCGAAGGGTTCCAGCGGCGGGTACTTCTGCTCGGGGTTCCAGGTCGGTAGGTAGTTGGGATACTGTTCCACGACTACTGTCAGTCACCCCCGATCACACGATCGTGGACCATCAAAGAACCGGAGGAGGCTCCGTATCGAGCACACGCACCTTGGCGGCGGCGAACCCATTGATCTTCCCCGACTCGGCGTCCTCGTCATAAGAGACAGGAGAGAACTCCTTGTACTCGCCCGCCACGGCCTGAGCGGCACGGAGTTTCAGTGCCGGAAGCTGCTTGCTCTTCGTGACGGTCTCGACTGGCGAGACCTCGATTGCCGAGGGAGCCATTATGAGGAGAGTAAAGAGAGAGAGGTAGTTGGGGGTTTGGTATATAGACTGGGCTGAGGAGGAGATCACCGGAGCTTCGACTGACGCCTTCCTTGTGACTTCTACGAGCAGGGCAAGAAACAGCAACAGCCTGCTTCCCAAGGCCCTTTATATACTTGCCATCCGTACGCCCGTTCCTGCGCGGGGTCGGTCAATTGACAGCAGGGCCCAGGCACATGGGATGCCGGCATTGATGCGAACCATCTCAGTTCAGCCCACTTACCGAACGCCACCATGTGAATTTCCCGGTCGGATATAACTCATGTACCCGCCATGGCATTGGTCCTGGCGACAATAGTATGCCGAGCGCTTACGGAGTCCCCTCAAAGCTGATCACCAACCAAGAATGGCGATACGGTGACATCGAGCGTCGTTGACGTCGGCCTCCCGTCTTTGGGAAGCGAGAAGGGGTGGAGGGGCCCGCGATGTTGTTATCCGCCGAATCGAGCACGCCATCCCCATCCCTCCGCACACCACAACCGACAAATCGACCACCGCAGCGCATGCCCGCCGTTCCGGGTAACGCCACGACGCACCAAACCGTTGGCACATCCAGTACGTCAAGCAGTTAGCTCATCGCCATCTAGACGGAGAGCACGTCATTTATGCTCGGCACTCGACATCAGTGCTGTTCGAGCCTCTCGGAAACCATGGCTGCTCCAGATCGATGGCGCAACTATTCGCATCGGCAGATCGCTGGAGGAGATTGATATCGTACGTGCAGGCGAGGGATGCACGGAGGCCTTGGATTGGGTCGGATCAGGCTTGGGATTAGATCTAGAACCACAGACCGATATGAAGCGCTACGGACTGGTACGCCCTTGCGGAAACACTCCTGGCGGCCTGCGTCCGATTTCGTTTTGTGATAAGAGCTCTCGACGCCGATCTTCGCAGTTAGCATTTCATTTTCCAACATCTCCGGATGAATGGCCTTGGCAGAAGTCGATATTCGAGCGTGAGTGCTTACGTATGGGCAATATTATATATCAAGAGTGGCCTGGTTACTAATACTAGTTGCTGCAGTGCCCTATCGATCAGGAAACAACCGTTTGATCTCTCTCCATCTTGCTTCCGCCTCTCCCACACCACTAAATAGCTCAAGATGCTTCAGGGACGCTACCTACCCTCCCCGGATTTGGTTGAACGATACTGATGCAAAGCGGGCAGATAACCGCAGCTAGATCAGGCATCTCAGACGTGCAAGATGGTGTGCTTAAGATGCAGGGACTCTGTGAGACCGACAATAAACAGGTTACGATGAGCTAGGCCTGCAGAGGGAAGCCCCAAGGTTATCCGAGACTCGAGATCTGGGGGTGGAGCTCACGGAAATCGGTCCGCCCGATCCACAGCGCGGGCCGCTGGCGCTGGCGTGAAGCCTGACTGTCGCTCATCCGAACTGGGTTAGGGACGTCTTTCTTTTTCTTCCCTCCTCTTCCCCTCTTCTTCTATTTCCCCCTTGCCTGCTAGTCGGTTGTTTCTTCTCCTTGCCTAGGCAGGTAATCCAGGGGAGTCAATAAGCACGATCGGAAAATACTATCCGTTGACGGACGGCGTCAGGCAGCCTATGCTGGCACACAACGACAACTCCATACCCCGGGCCATTTCCATTATATTGTATATCCTTATCACCAGACCTCAGAGATAAGTTGGTTTGACTTTGAGTTCTGTTCTCTCAGCCAGAATTAGATGTCTTTTCCACCCCCCTTCATACGGACCCGATCTCAACCTCGTGAAGCACTATTCGGATGCTTATATCTACTACACATTGCAGCTCGACGAAGGCGATCGCCCGTCTAGCTTCTCTCCCCCCTTTTCAACGTGATCATCGTGGTGGGTGCGTGCCCCGGTGTTCGTGTCCACCCTGTCAGGGGCGGGTCCGGCACTAGCGTCAGCGTCTTGGTGATGATGACGGCGGTTGGCGGCGGCATAGTGATGACCACCGCCGTCGGTGAAGACCGCGGCGTTGTCGATGCCGATCTTGATGCTGCTGTTGCTGCTGTCGACAGCGTGGACGTCCCTGCCGGAGCTTGCGGGGGCGAGTAGCCTGACGCGTAGATCGTCGTCGAAGGTATTATATCCTGCGTCGAGGCCGGCGAGGCCGGCGAGACCATCACTTCTGCACCCGCTCCGGCATTTGTCCCTATACCTGCGCTTCTGTCTCCGCTCGTAGCTGTCTCGCTCTCATTCACCGTCACAGCCGCCACGACGACCCCTCCTCCATCGCCGCCCCCTTCGCCCTTGGCGGTATTCAGCAGGGCTGCACTACCGCTCGCCATAGCCGCGGCGAGGGGCTCAGGGGCGGCTAATCGTGCTGCTCCGTCGGCCGTGGCGGCCTGGGGAAGCCCTCTCGTGTCAGGGGCTGATCGCTCGTTTCCTGCTAGCCCAACATCGACGAGTCCGCCGACAAGGAGGAGAAGCCGGACTACAGCGTGCCTAATACATCGTGCCCCCAGCAGCCTTGCCATCTGGCCTCCTCTTCTGTCGTGTTGTCTGACCTAGAGGGTACTCTCCAGATCGAGATGCGGTATACGGCCAGGTCGCTGCACTATGGTGTTGGTTACAAGGACAAGGATGAGGAGCAGATATTATCGAGGACCTAGGTCTAGTACTAAATTCTAATCCTCGTAGCGGCCCTTTATAAGGTCATGCTGGAAACGTGGGCCCAAGTGACAGATATAATTCCGGGGGGGAGAGTTAAAAGCGATCCCTGTCATCCGGATAGGGCGGACCGTCAAACCCTGGCCTGGGTGGCTTAATCTCCCGGGCACCGGGTATCCAACTCCTGTGTCAATATCGCCCCCAAGACGAAGGAGACATGGCTGAAGACCAGGCCAAGGTTTTCGGCCGGCTCCTGAGATCGCCAACTTCCTGCCGCCCTTCCCGTTTACGTGTTCCCCCGCTTTCCTTTCTGATTTCTTCGGTCCTACCTCAAAGGCCTCAAATCCACCTGTCTCTCTATAATTTCGGACCTTACCTATGACCCAGCACTCGTCTCGAAGCTCGGGCTGATAATATGAGGTGCTGCTAATACTAATACCAAGCCGAACGAATGCCCTACACATGCGTTATGGGTAAATGTCGGAACGAGACAGTCGTGGTGTGAACTTCTAATCTCGCTCTCGTGACGGCTAAAGGCGCAAGGAGCTTTGTCGAGATGGTGATACGCACGCTTTTCGTGCGGCTGGGTAGGTGGCTATAGCCGGATTTTCTTAAGATTATCCCCTCGGGTACTGCCTATGTAAGTACATACCTGGCCATCGAGTTGATCTAGGTAATACCTACTACTTACATGTACCTAACTATACCGTACCTACCTAGGTAGGTACGTCAGCTCATCAGTCGACATAGCCTAGTATTTCTTACCACAGCACGAAGAAACGATGCATAGTATCGTCCAGTGACAATTGGTAGGGCAGGTACTTATCAACACAGACTTGGGGAGAGGGAAATAAGTGCCAAACCCTCCTCGCTGCCTTTAGCCTCTCACCCCTAAATCCGGAACGTCGATGGGGTATGCAAAAGGGGTGTCCAACAAGAACTGGCCTGTCTTTTCGACATAGTCCATTACTCTTCATACTGAGGTGGGGATGTATGAAGAATCGGGAAGGGAAAAAAAGGAATAGCAGAGCTTTGGGCGAAGCAATCAGCTAGAGAATAAAGCTTAGTCTACGTTGGGGGTGAGCGAAGCAGCAACCACCTTGGTGTATCGTACTAGAACTTGTCGTAACAAAATAACGTTAGTGGATCTTTCTCCTACTCTGCAAGTTTGTCACAATTTGCACCAAATTTAAAGCTGGAGATGCCTCAAGGCAGATCTCCAGTAATAAACTTCCAGCCACGTCTAGCAGATGAATCATATTGATAGGGTATAGTTTGAAGGCACTTAAATATGAAGATTCTGTGTGGATTGGACCCGTAACCATCCATAATTCTGCGTTAGCAAAAAAAAAAATAGGTTAAAGACCTCCAGCCATGTGATCTCCAGTCTTGTTTCGGCGTCCTGCAGATCTCTCTACTGGACACCTTGATAAGACATAAACCTGCGTTTGAGGCCTACTAGTGGAGTCTCATATTGACATGCAACCTGTGTTACCCAATATCTAGGTACGTACCTAGCTAGTCGTAGGGTGGAAGCTTGCGATCCCACCGCCGATTGGTTACCTATGCACTTGATTCACCTATTCGCTTGCCTTCCCAGCATGTTTCCACATGATTTCACACTTCATTAGCCGATCCCGGTTCTATAGTACATCATTACCATACAAACATCGGAACATATCACTCTATTCTACGGACACGCTGCCTTTTCATCGTTCACACACGCTTCTCTGTCACGCCGAACCGGAGCAGCCACGCGTCCAGGTCGTTTTTGAGGCCATCCATCAGAGCGTCTTCAACGATACCCTCCTGCCAGGTCAGCATCACGTCTATCGCCGACCCGGCGATACCCGAGACGTTCAGGCTCAAAGCCGGGCCAGCGACGTTGGCCGACTGCGAGAATAGCGACCGCCGGATCGTCCAGGTGGGAGAACTGCCCTTGCCGCCGTTTCCCATCGCGGAAGCCTCCTCCCCGGACATGGACCCGATGTTAGAGATCTCCCAGGAACAGTCGCGCGGGCTGCCGATCTTGCCGAGCAGCTGGCGGTGCCAGTTGCCTACGTAGGCAGCCGCCCCCATGATGTCGTCCTCGGGAATCTCCCCCAGCCGCTTCTTCGTCGAGGCGCGGATCGAGGCGGCCAGCTTCCAGATGGTCTCTTCATCATTAGGGTTTTCGCGGAGCGTTTCGACGACCTCGTCGGCGATTTCCACGGTATGGACCGTCACGAACGCGCCCATCGCGTCGGTAGGATCCATCGCCGCCGTCGGGGAGCTCTTCACGTAAGGTCGCAGGCCGATGGGTGTGGTGGCCACGAAGGACAGCGCGTCGCCGGCACGAGCGCGAGGAAGACGCCGAGAGAGCGAGGCCGCAACGAGGGCGTGAAGCAGCGTCGTCAGCGTGGCTTCGTGGGACCGGCACGCGGACATCAGCCCAGGCACGCAAGGGGCCGGGATCGTGACGAGGCGCATACGGAGCTGGTGCGGCTCTCGCATAATAGGCTTTCCCGTCCAGGGAATTGTGCGTGCGGGCCGCAGCCATGCGGGGGCGAATTCCTGCCAGAGCATCTGGAAGAGATAGCCGTATGATATGTCGAGTTTGATGAGCGCATCTTGGGCAGGGGTGATGCTAGGGGGCTCTGGAAAGCGCAGGACCTTGTCTTCGGGGAAAACTCGCCGTTGGGGCGAAGATGCGACGGCCTGGTTGAGTTCGTGGAGGAGCTGTTTGTGAAAGAGGGCGGTGCTAGTGCCATCACCAACGGCATGGTGGACAGCGAAAAGAACGTCTATTTCTGTCTCATCACCGTCTGGGTCTTTACCGCCCTGAATATCATTCTGCCGGATGACAATAGCCTTCCACGGCGGTCGCAGGTGTACATCAGGCCACTGCTCGTCATGCTGGATCTCGATGGCGCGGAGGAGCTTCGTCGTGTATTCCGCCTCATCGGCTGCGACGATGTCCCTCCACTCGAGCACATCCCCGAGGTTGACCGAGTCCAGAGCGACAAAGCGAGGCTTGGGCTCATTCTGGCCGGCGATGCCGACTCGCAGATTCGGAAGCTTGGCGATAACTCGGATCACGGCGTTCTCTATCTGCCCGTGTAGCGCCTCGGCGTCCAGGCTTGAGCTAGCAACGCGGTAGCGACCGGTGTTGGCCACGCAGCGGTACAGGCCCAAAGCGTGCTTCGCCGCGTGTGAGGCCTCGCTGTCAGGATAATGTTCATGTTGCGTTAGCGAGTTCCGAGAAGTCGGACGGTCCTGTCGTTATGGTCGGGAGAAAGAGAGCCTTACTAAGCACCCAAGAGGCGGAGAGTTCGATCTTCCGGGCCGCCCATTGGGGTCTCCGAGTAGCCGAAAAGGCTGTACAGATACGATGTGCCTCGGCGAAACAAGGAGCCGCCGACCTGTCTAGGCTCAGCTATTTTCTCAGACATCGTCCTTGATTAATAGCTAGCGAACAGCTCTGACATCGAACGAATGGGGGTACTACTACGAGGTGTCTCTGAGGTAGGCTCGGCGTCCGGAGAAGAACGAGCCACCTAGCGGGTTGGCCCGATATTCAAGATGCAGCCCGAGCGGTGTTGACGCATACGCGTCGCTGCAGGGGTTTCTGCACATGTAGCCGAGCCGGAGACCACGATGGGTCACGTGAAACAAGTAGCCCGGTGAGGTTCATGGGTATAAAGCAACGAGCTTTTGGCCAGAGTTTCGCCATCATTTAGCCAAAAAACACAGGGAATGTTTACCGCCTTTGTTATAAGCACTATATATGTATGTAGCAGGGCAAATAATCTAGCACATTAGATTTTCTCGACTTACATCTGAGCGAAACTTCCTTCAAGGTTTTTATCCTTCCTCCATTCTAGAGCAGTGAGCGGGCTCTGAGACCCACCAGAATGTGCCCACATTAGGCCCCATGTGGTGCCCACTATTGGCGGGGCTGGCTAGCAAGCCATCTTCTTGAGCATCCTTATCGATAACTTTTTTTTCTTTCATCTTCCTTCACCATTCCCAATTCCTTGAACCGGGAACAGACTCGACACGACCTCTGACAAGAGGCAAACCTGCACAATGGCGGACGATGGCATGCTTTTGAATTTTGAGATTGGGGATACCATCATCAAGCCCCAGATCAAGTTCAAAGGCGGCCGCTGGAGAGACCGCGTTCGGGCCCAGAACAGCGTCAAGAGGCGCCTAAACGGCACTGTATTAACACCTTCCGATAAGAAGCCCGGCGCCTCGAATCGGCAGGATGGCGAGAAGAGGGACGGGGGATCTGACGGCGCTGCAGGGGACTTGGACAGGCCAGCCAAACGCCAGAGACTTGGCGACGGTCCCCAGAGGCCGGGCACAAGACCGAGTGACGGCGCCGAGGGGAGGCCAGCTGCCGCGCGCAGTGGTCCTAACGGCGCAAAACCACACAACGTAACGTCAAGGCTGTTCACGTCCAATCCCACACACCAAACGGTCATCGAAGACGCACCTGCCGCAGACGCATCGGCGGAGCCCATCGAGCCCTCGAACGCACCTCTTTCCGGGGGGGCCGCCAACTTCCATGCCCTGGGTCTTTCCAGGCGGGTAGCACAGCACCTCTCCACGAAGCTCGAGATGAAAGCGCCGACAGCGATTCAGAGAAACACAATACCACAGCTAGTGAAGGAGGATAATGACGCTTTCCTTCAGGCTGAGACGGGTTCGGGCAAGACGCTGGCGTATCTCTTACCCATCGTGCACCGCATCATGGCGCTCAGCCATGACGACGACGGGGCCAAAAAGGATGCCAAGATCCACCGCGGCTCCGGTCTGTTCGCTATCATATTGGCGCCGACGCGTGAGCTGTGCAAGCAAATCGCCACGGTTCTCGAGAAGCTCCTGCGCTGTGCGCCGTGGATAGTCAGCACGACTGTCATCGGCGGCGAGAGCAAGAAGTCGGAGAAGGCCCGGATCAGGAAGGGCGTGAACATCCTCATCGCCACTCCGGGCCGGCTGACGGATCACCTGGATCATACCAAAGTCCTCGACGTGGGAACGGTGAGATGGCTGGTTCTGGATGAAGGCGACAGGCTGATGGAGATGGGTTTCGAAGAGGACATCAGGACAATCGTGGGCCAGATCAGAAAGGGGGGCTTGAAAAGGGAGAACCAAGATGGGGTAGTCCTAGACGGAGCCTTGCCGTCGCGGAGAGTGACCGTCTTGTGCTCGGCTACGATGAAGATGAACGTTCAGAGGCTGGGCGAAATCAGCTTGGAAGACGCCGTCCACATTACGGCGGCGAGGGCCGAGGGAGACGAAGCGACGACTGGCGAGGCCAACGAGGCCGTCTTTACGGCCCCTTCGCAGCTTAAGCAGTCCTACCTCATCGTTCCCGCCAAACTCCGCCTCGTCACCCTAATCGCCCTCCTCAAATCGACCTTTGCGAGGAAGGGGTCTGTGATGAAGGCTATCGTCTTCATATCCTGTGCCGACTCTGTCGATTTCCACTTCGATTTGCTGAAATCAACTTCGGAATCAGAGAGCAGCCCGCCCAGCTCCTCAGATCCGAAAGAGAAACCGGCGACAGTGACCGAGGCCACTGTCGCGCCTGCCGCATACATCACGTCGTCTGCAAACACAAGGATCATCTTACACAAGCTGCATGGCTCCCTACAGCAGCCCGTCAGGACGGCAACCCTGGCTTCGTTTACGGCGGAAAGGGACCCTGCAGTTCTCATCACGACGGATATCTCGTCTCGTGGCTTGGATGTGCCGGCGGTGGATCTAGTCGTCGAGTACGACCCAGCTTTCGCGGTAGCAGACCATGTGCATCGGATTGGTCGTACGGCGCGAGCAGGACGCCCCGGAAAGGCAGTCCTGTTTCTCATGCCCGGCTGCGAGGAGGGTTACGTTAGTCTTCTCAACTCCTCGTCAGTCATCACGCCACAACTGTACGACACCGTCTTGCAGAAGGGGTTTGCGTCGCCCGTCGACCTGCCGCGAGCACCCGCCAAGGCGGACAACGAACAGGAGAAGAGCGCCGCCGCTCCTCAGCGCGAAAAGCAGACATGGACGTCCAGGGCCGAGGCCCTTCAGCTGCATCTCGAACAGAGACTGCTCGTGTCAGACGAGCCCGCCCCCCCGGCCGGCACCAGCACCAGCAGCAGCCACGCCGGCTCCAAGTGGAAGGGCAACCCCAAGCCCAAAGACAGCAAGCTCCTCGACGCGGCGAGGCAGGGGTTCCGCTCGCATATTCGCGCCTACGCGACACACGTGCGCGAGGAGCGCGGCTTCTTCGACATCATGCAGTTGCACCTCGGTCATATGGCAAAGAGCTTTGGGCTGCGGGAGGCGCCCGGCGGCATCGGAGGAGGCGTGCAGAGGAGGACGCACCGGCCCAATTCCGGGACGACGAGGAAGGACGGCGGCGGTAGGCGGGCGGCAGACTCGGACAGTGAGGACGGTGGGAGAGGAGGGAAATCGGCCGCTGACGAGGATGCGGCCCGACGGATGAGGGAGAAGATGAAGGCGGTTATGAGTGCCGCTAGCGAATTCAACATCGGGTGAGGCGCGTCGATCAGTTCGAAGAAAAAATAGCAATTTACTTTGCACCAACCGTATCGGCCCACGAACTCGACTTAGTCAGTCATGCTGCCAAATATTGAATTTTGGAGGGCATAACAATAGCATAGCTTTGAGACATAAACTGTTGAAAAACAACATCTTTGGATGTCTTCTTCCTCGCACTGACTCGCACTGAAGTTCATCACAACCCAGGGTGCTAATTGATTGGTTGACCGTTCCTGGTCTCGCCGGCGAGCTGGTAGCAGTTGCGGTCACAATTCCACCACCTGCCAGCAGCGCTACACAGGGCTTATCAATCACTGATTAGAGGAGGGGCGAACTTTTTTTTTCTTGCAGTGCCCAGGAATTTCCGATAAGAATCAGCCCCTCTATCGCAGGCATTCGATCGACTTCAACTCCCGAGGCCCTGCCAGACTCTATCTCTTTTATTTTCCCCTTCTCACCACTGACGGACATTCTACGAGCAAGCGAAGATGTCGTCATCTATGGATCTCGACGCGCCCGTCCCCCTAGTCGCTGCGGGGACGATGCCGACCGGAGCAACGTGAGTTCGCAACTGGCGATAGAGAGGAGGGAAAGACTGTGTGCGCTGGGCGAAAGTTTGTACTAATAGATGGATGGGCTTCGTCAAAACAGGATTCTATGCTGCAACTGTTCCGCCCCGATCGACGGCACGACCTCCGCCGGCGCCCTCTGCTACGACTGCGTCAAGTTGACCGTGGATATCTCGCAGGGGATAGAGCGGGAGTGAGTTTCCCCAGAGCCCTCTCTCCGAGTTGTCGGCCGTCGGCCGCTGAGACTGTAATGCTGATTTCTTGCCTGCGCGGTGGAACGATAGAGCGCACCTCCAGTTCTGCAGAGACTGTGACCGGTGGTTCATGCCCCCGACCGCCTGGGTCGTCGCTGCGCCCGAGTCGAGAGAGATGCTGGCCTTGTGCCTCAAGAAGTTGAGGAACCTCCACAAGGTGCGGGTGGTGGATGCTAGCTTTATCTGGACGGAGCCCAACTCGAGGCGGATCCGGGTGAAGATCACTATCCAGGACACGATCGCGGAGTAAGTGGGAGCACCGGACTGACCGCACCGACCGCCCCATGGGAATTTTTCGTCGTCGCTAACCGGTATCTGGGGGCCTGTAGCGGCGTCATGCTCCAGCAGAGTTTCGAGGTCACCTACATCGTCGGGACGAAGCAGTGCCCTGAGTGCCAGAAGTCGTTCTCGCACCACGTCTGGAAGGCCGTTGTCCAGGTCCGGCAGCACGTGCCTCACAAAAGGACATTCCTCTTCCTCGAACAGTTGATTCTGAAGCACAGCGCACATGTAGGCATCTCCCTTCCCGTACCGCTACAGGGCAGTGGCGCTAACGGATAGGCTCGCAGCGCGACACCATTAACATCAAGGAGTCGAAAGAAGGAATCGATTTCTACTTCGCGGCCAGGAATCAAGCGGTCAAGTTCCTCGACTTCTTGAAAAGCGTCGTTCCGGTTCAGGTCAAGGTAAGTCGAGCCCTGTTATGCTAGGTGTATAGCGAATTCTTGAGGGGTGGAAAACGGAGCAAGGACAGAGACTGACGCCATGCGCACCCTAGAACTCTCCCGAGCTGATCTCCGAAGATACCCACACCGGTACTAAGTCGATGAAGTTCGCCTTCTCCGTGGTGATTGCCCCTGTCTGTCGCGATGACCTTGTCGCACTGCCTCTTCCCCTAGCTAAGAAGCTGGGGGGCATTTCCCCCTTGGCGCTATGCTACCGGATAGGCACGTCGATCAACCTTATGGACCCCAGCACTCTCCAGACCGCCGAGATACCGTCGCCTGTCTATTGGCGGGAGAAGACGCCGTTCTCATCGCTTGCAGGGGCTCAGGAGATGGTCGAATTCGTCGTCCTGGACATCGAACCCATCGGCCCGCACAACGGCAAGTGGACGCTCGCCGAGGCGACCGTGGCGCGCGCTGCCGATCTTGGCTCCAACGACACGACCTACTTCACGCGGACACACCTCGGCCACTACCTCCACCCGGGCGACTCGGCCATGGGGTACATGCTCACGGGCACCAACTTCAACTCCCACCTGCTCGACGAGATCGAGACCTCCCACGCGTACGGCTCGACCATACCGGACGTTGTTCTCGTCAAGAAGCACTGGCCGCGGCGTCGCAAGAACCGGCGGCGCAACTGGCGCCTCAAGCGCATGGCCAAAGACGAAGGCGAGCTGCTGCCCAAGAAGGCGGACCAGGATCGCATGGAGGCCGAGTACGAGACGTTCCTGCGCGACGTCGAGGAGGACGAGGAACTGCGCGCCGCGCTGGCGCTGTACAAGAACACCAATAAGAAGAAGACCCAGGCGATGGACGTGGACGCCATGAGTGTCGCCGAGACGGAGCAGACTGTAGAGGATGATGACGCGCCCAAGATCAACATGGACGAGCTGCTGGATGATCTTGAGGAGCTGGACATTCAGGATGACCATTGATCGACGCCGGGGAAGCAACTGCATGCGTACATGGGGTAGTTAGTTGCCCTGCCGGCTTGATGTGGCGAAAGGCGTTTCTGGTAGTGGATGATACATCGTGGCTCGTCTTGCTTAGTTCGGCGCGCTTGCGCAGGTTCGAAAATGGGATTGTCTCAGGCCTATACTTCATATGATCGCTCTCTCGAGTAGGGGTAGTCTCCATATCCCTTTCCTTTGTGAGAGTTCCCTTGCCATCATCAGACGTTGTGGCGACGCCGTGCAAGGCAAGTAAGGGTTCGCCATACATAGATATCAGTGGAGCAGTAATGAGCTAGTGAAAGTAAAAAAATCCATGGATATCGAACGCGATTTTTTAGCGCCTGACTGGTGCTACGTCTAGAAGATCTTGCTGAGGACCCTCTGGACTTGTTCGGGCTGTTCGCCCTTCTCTTCCCTCCTGACGAGCGGCGTTTGCTTGAACGTCCGCGCCGTCTTCCCCTTCCCAGCGCCCTCGTCGCCGTCGTGGTCGTGGTCGTCGCCTCCTCCGCCCCGCCTCTCGCGGGCCGCTGCCTTCTTTGCCTCGATGCCGTCGAGCATCTTGGCACGCTCGACGTTGCGCACGAACTCTTTGTTCTCCTTGGTGGTGCGCGAGATCTCGGCGCGCATGCGGTGCTCCCGCTCCTTGTTCTCGGCAGCGATCTGCTCGGTCAGGTGATGCCACTTGAAGTTCTTGAGGTACACCAGGTTCCAGATATCGTCTCGATAGTAGCTCCCCTTTTTTCCGCCGATCGGTCGCGCGTTGAGCAGTTCGCATGCGTCTTTGGCTTCTTTCTTGCTCACGAACTAGAATTTTGATTAGCATGACGTATTGGTGTGGGCGGTTCTGTCTCTCCCAAGACAGTGAGTATGGCGCTTTAGCCTGCTCGTTCGTTCTCTCACCTCGACCCAGCCCTCGGTGTAGGAGCGCTTCTTGTTCCCGCCGGACCGCACGCGGCGCGCGTGGGCCACCGGGTCCTCTGGCGCCAGGTAAAGCCGGTTGATGCTCCCCCACGGCTCCAGCAGCTGCCGCAGCTTGGCCGGCTTCAGGTACGGCGGGATGCGCGAGAGGTACACGACCCCCGACTTTTTGATCGCCGCTTCTGTCGCCACGAGGTTCTTCTTGGTCAGCGGCCGCGAGACGTCCGGCAGGTCTTTTGCCGTCGGCTTGCTGTTCCGCGGTGCGGCGGTCTCCTCTGCGTTTTCCGAAGGTCCGGCATCTTTTTCTCCTTTTTGTCTCTCTTTCCGGGCCGTGGCAACTGCTGCAGCACCGCCCGCGCTGGGTCTTCCTCCTCCATTGCCGCCTTCTGTCTTGTCCGCTTCGCCGCCGGGGGATTGGCTGCCGTCGCGCGGGCCTCCGAATTCCTCTTCCTCTTCGTCGATACCGTCGTCATCGTCGTCATCGTCGTAATCGCTCTGGTCTTCTAGTTTCCGCCGCTTCACGTTGCGCCTTCCCTTCCGCACTTCGTCGGCTTCGGAATCGTAGCCCTGAGCGCCATCGTCGTCGTCGCTTTCGTCCGCGTCGAGGAAGGCGTTGCGCTTCTCGGGCGGCATGTTGGACACTAGAAGGAGTGCACTAGAAGAGGTGAGAATTGGACGAGAGCGGTAATGATATAGAGTTATTGGAAAAGCCTAGAAGAAGTAGAGCTACCAAACCATCAAGGCGTACCTGAGCGGAGTGTTGAAGTTTGGCCTGTGAAAGTTGCTCAAGGCCCAAAAAATTCAGAGCCTCACGGCAAGGCGCAGTCCCTATGGGCCGCTGAAGACGACCCCTGTAACTAAGCGTATCTTATCGCTCCAGTGGTTATTAGTGGCGCCGAGGTCGGTGGGAGGCGAGTTCGGTAGCGCTGTTGATACGGTAGGGTGGGGTAACACGACCCCTTCAGCGACATCATGTGCCCATCCCTTGATGTAAGTACGAGCAGCCAGCATTTGTTTGCCGAATGCATTACGTAGAAACTTCGCTCGTCTTTCTCGAAAAGCCCCTGGCGGACATTCATTTCCGTCCTGTGTTTCTCGCGTTACCCCAGACGTGATACTGATATCAAGATGTCCGTTGAAGTTCTCACGACCATCTCCCCCACGACCAACGAGGCCATCCTGACGAGGAATGGCCTCTCAGAGTCTGAGCTGGGGCAGCTCCCCGAGACCGCTACCAAGGCGTTCGAGTCATGGAGGCAGACGCCGCTGGCAGACCGGCAGATCATCGTCCGGAAAGCCATGCAGATCCTCTCGGACAGGCAGAAGGAGCTCGGCGAGGAACTGACAGTACAGATGGGAAGGCCCATCGCGTACACGGCCAAGGAGATCGCGACGGCCTGCAAGAGGGTCGAGTATCTCCTCAAGGTCAGCGACGAGGCGCTCAAAGATGTTGACGGAGAGGCCGAGAAGGGTTTCAAGCGGTTCATCCGCAAGGCCCCCGTTGGTCCCGTTCTCATCATCTTTGCTTGGAACGTCAGTCTGCCTCTACCTCCTCGCCGCTTGAGCTACGAGCTAATAGAGAGAAAACTTGTGTAATCATGCAGTATCCCTACCTGATTCTCGTCAATGCTCTGATCCCTGCCCTGCTGGCCGGCAACTCGGTCATCCTCAAGCCGTCGCCGCAGACTCCCACGGTCGTCGAGCAGGTCTCCAAGGCTTTCTCCGAGGCCGGGCTGCCCGCCGGCGTCCTGCAGTACTTCCACTGCGGCTCCCCTTCTTTGATAGAGTCTATCGTGCGGAACCCCAATATCGCGCTGGTATGCTTTACCGGCTCCGTCGCGGGCGGCCTAGCCGTGCAGAAGGCGGCGGCAGACCGCATCGTCAATGTCGGTCTCGAACTGGGCGGCAAGGACCCGGCCTACGTACGCGGCGACGTCGATATCGCCTGGGCTGCGGAGGAAATCGTCGACGGGGCCGTGTTCAACGCGGGCCAGAGCTGCTGTTCGATCGAGCGGGTCTATGTGGACGAAGCGATCCATGACCAGTTCGTCGAGGCCATCCAGACCGTGCTCGAGAGCTACAAGCTGGGCGACCCCTTTGACGAGCGCACGCACGTCGGGCCGGTCATCTCGAAGAGGTCCAAGGAGACCATCGAGGCTCACATCAAGGACGCCCTGGCCAAGGGCGCCACGGACGCGACGCCCGCCAACGAATCCTTCGCCAATCCCCCGACCAAGGGGAACTTCGTCAAGCCGACGCTGCTCACCGACGTGGACCACAGCATGATTGTGATGAAGGACGAGACCTTCGGCCCCGTCATCCCCGTGATGAAGGTCAAGAGCGACGACGAGGCGATCCGGCTGATGAACGACAGTGAGTTTGGGCTGACGGCTAGCATATGGAGCAAGGACACGGCCAAGGCCGCCGACCTGGTCGAGCGGGTCGACGCAGGCACCGTGTTCGTCAACCGATGCGACTATCCTAGTCCGGTAAGTTTCTACTGACCCTATCCAGTCTTTCAACCGAGAAGACATCATGCTGACGGATGGCTTGCCCTGGCAGGATCTCGCTTGGACGGGCTGGAAGAACTCTGGCAAGGGCCAGACGCTGAGCAGGTTCGGCTTCGATCAGTTCGTCAAGCTGAAGAGCTACCACTTGAAAGATTACCCCAAGTAAGATAAACAGCATCTACGGAGGCATGGCAATATGGTAGTTAGGGAGCTCTGCATTTCCTGTAAACTCCGAAGGCTAGTGGCAGATCAGGGAGGGAGGAGCAAGCAAGGGAGGAGGCGCCTCGGGTCTCCCGAGTCTGCCTACTTCCACTACTTCCACCTGCCCCGTGTAGCCAAGTAGTAGCCAAGTAGAACGGCCAACTAGAGCCAACGTCCCACCATTCGCTCCTTTCCACGTCGATTTGTGTGCAAGTCTTTCTCTCCTCCGTTCGAGTCCCCATTTACGGCCAAGGCTACCGGCCATCACCCCAGGTAGAGCCAGCCGGCTGCGCAGTACCATAGATGAGCAATAGGGAGGCAGTCCTCTCACTTGCCACAAAGGCCTTTATTGGGAGTGAAACAGCCGAACTGGCCCATCGTTAGCTCCAGGACCGGAACCGGAACTGCCATTCACTTCTTCCCTTTGCGATTGCGACTAAACACCACAACCCCCTAATTACGTGAGGCATGAGCACGCGCTTCCTAGACGCATGCCCAAGCAGCATACGTAGATATAGGGGGACTCCCAAGAAAAAAAATCTTCCCTGGTGTTAAAACCTTTCCCATTCATTTCTAAAAATTTCCAATCCATCTTCCTCTTGTTCTTCTCTACTCACCTCAACATTCTGCTCCCATACCAACTTTGAGACCAACCACCAGCAAATTGCCAGTAAGTCCGCCCCGGGTCTCACATGCCAATGCACGGGCCAATGCGGGCGGGGGGGGGGGGGGGGGGGGGGGGGGGGGGGGGGGGGGGGGGGGGGGGGGGGGG
>JAKLNC010000179.1:0-62075 GCA_022813145.1 Barbatosphaeria neglecta | reverse complement strand
GCGGGAGCTAAATATACTTAAGCTACGCTGTGGATTGAAAGTTAATTAAAATCATAGTGGACTTCTTTAGGTTCCTTTTTCCCCCCCCCCCCGTTATATATTAAGTTATATTTATTATAATAAAACACAAGTTATCAGTTTATAAATAAAAATTAGAATTTTAATTTAGGTTATTACCTATGATACAAGTAGCAAAAATAATAGGAACAGGTTTAGCAACAACAGGTTTAATAGGAGCAGGTATAGGAATAGGAGTAGTTTTTGGAGCTTTAATTTTAGGTGTAGCTAGAAACCCTTCTTTAAGAGGTCAATTATTTTCTTATGCTATATTAGGATTTGCTTTTAGTGAAGCTACTGGATTATTTGCATTAATGATGGCATTTTTATTATTATACGTTGCTTAGTTTGAGATAAATAAAAAAAATATAAATATGGTTTTGTCTTTATTACCTTTATCTTTATGACCTTTATCCGTAAATAAAATTACAAATTTCGCTTATTTTTCTACTTACTTTGCAACACGACTAGTAGTCGACGTAAAGTAGTGTAATATTGTATAAAGGTATAATATGAGGGTGAGGTGGTGGGAATCATATATATATAACCAGGTTGCTTTAATGATGGTATTTTTACTTTTATATGTTGCCTAATAATAAGTTATATAATATAACAATTGATATGTTATTCTTTAATTTTGTAGATAAAAAAAAATTAATTTTTATTAATTTTGTGCGGCTACGTATGTACACATTACTTCGTAAGCAAGCCTCTACAGAAAAATAAAAAAAAATTTTTATGAATTTTTTTGTAAGTAAACTTATAATGAACTTTGATGCTCCTAGCCCTTGAGGAATATATTTTCAAGATAGTGCTACTCCACAAATGGAAGGTTTAGTTGAATTACATGATAATATTATGTACTATTTAGTTATAATTTTATTTAGTGTAGGATGAATATTATTATCTATTATAAGAAATTATGTTGATAGTAAATCACCTGAGAAGTGACTGGGAAAGTCACTATTAATTGTATGGGTGAATACATTGCCAAACTTCGGGGAACTCCTAAAGCTTCTGATACCAAGTTGCAATTTAATGGTTGTATATGGCTGAAGTAATTACTCAGGTATGGTAACAAGTCAGAAGATTTGTGAAAACAAAATGGACAATCGCGAATCTAAATCAGTAACATTAAATAATGTTGCTGTAAAAGAACAACGAGTATACGGTAGTGGGCAGGTGTTATATTATAGCACTTGTTTAAGATGTACTCTAAAAAGTTTTGAAAGAAACTTTCGTATCAACAACCAGTCTAAGCTAATTAATATGAAATTATTTTCAACTAGTGCAATTGATACAAATAACGGCTGTGCTAAAATTGTGTCATATACAAAAATGGATCCTTGATTTTTTACAGGTTTTTCTGATGGAGAAGCTTCTTTTATAGTTTATACACAAAAAACTAATAATACTAAGGTAGGATGAGCTTCTTGAATTGCTTTTGAAATAAATTTAAGTGATAAAGATTTATCTATTTTAAAAAATATTAAATCTTATTTAGGTGTAGGAGGTATTAATCAAAAATCTAATGGAAGTTGTGTTTATTATATAAGACAATTAGATGAAATAAGTACATTAATAGATCATTTTGATAAATATCCTTTAGTAACTCAAAAGTTAGCTGATTATTTATTGTTTAGATCAGCATTCAAAATTTTAAAAAATAGAGAACATTTAACTTTAGAAGGACTACGTAAATTATTAGCAGTAAAAGCTGCTATGAATAAGGGTTTACCTGAAGTCTTAAAAGAAGCTTTTCTTGATATTACTCCAGTTGAAAGACTTAGTGTTTTAGATTCTAAAATTCCAAATCCTAACTGATTAGCTGGATTTTCTACAGCTGAAGGTTCTTTTATGGTAAGAGTTATGGATAGACCAAATAGTCGTACTCAAATACTTTTACGTTTTAAGTTAACTCAACACATTAGAGATGAACAATTAATGAGAAGTTTAATTAATTATCTAGATTGTGGAAAATTTTATGTAAATGAAGGATCAGTGGATTTTATTGTAACAAAATTTAGTGATATAACTGATAAACTTTTACCTTTTTTTGAAAAATATCCTATACAAGGAATAAAATATTTAAATTATTTAGATTTCTTAAAAGTATGACAGTTAATGAAAAATGATTTACATTTAACAGGTGAAGGAGTAAAGCTAATTCGTAAAATAAAATCTGGAATGAATCTAGGAAGAAAATAGATCTAAGGAATCTAATAAATACACCCCCTTTTTGTATATAAGCTCATAATTGCACTAAAAATTAATTTAATTGTTAGTATGATAAAGTTGATTTTTTTTTTGATATCTCATAAATATTTAAACCACGGTAAATGTGTGCCTATTCAAAAGTGTTCTAAGTTTAAAACTAATTTATATATACCTATACGTACTTATACTACTTTATCTAATAGTTCTTTGGATAATAATAACGATAACCAGCAATTTAAAAAGACTAATTATGTTAAAACTTATGAAGATGCTTATATTATGAGAAAAGATATATATGTTGAAAATAAAGGTAAATCAGGAATTTACCTTATAACTAATAAATTAACAAATGACATATATGTTGGACAATCTATTGATTTATCTAAAAGATTTAGAAAATATTTTAGTCCTAGTTATATAAAAAGTAAAGAAAGGTTTATAATAAGTAGAGCTTTAATTAAATATGGTTATTTAAATTTTTCTGTAACGATTTTAGAATATTGTGATATATCTGATTTAGTTACAAGAGAACAATATTATTTAGATACATTAAATCCACAATATAATATACTAAAAACCGCAGGTAGCTCTTTAAATCATAAACTTTCTGAAGAAACTAAAATAAAAATTAGTAAAGCTCTTAAAGGAGTATATGTAAAGGAAAAATCTCCTTTATTTGGTCGTTTTCATACAGAAGATACTAAAAATTTAATGAGTTTAAAAAAAGCAAAGGAAAATAACCCTTTATTTGGTAAAGTTCACAGTGAAAAAACTAAGGAGTTAATGAGACAATCAGCCTTGGGTAGAAAACATTCAACTGAAACAATATTAAAAATAAGTAGTATACACGGTAATCCTGTGAATATTTATGAAAAATGTTCTTCAGAAGGATTTAAATTAATAGGTAGCTTTGTTTCTGCTAGAAGAGCTGCTAAATTTTTAGATATAAGTGGTAGTACTATAATAAAATATAAGAATTCAGGTGAAATCTTTAAAGACAGATATAAATTTTCATCAAAATAAACTTAGAAAAACTATGAATAAAATTTCACTATATGCTGGAAACTCCTAAAGCCTTAGATACTAATAAATACATTATCAGTGAAAATTCTAAAGGATGTAACAATGGACAATCAGCAGGAAACCAAAATAACATAAAATGTTATGAGTAGGTTCCTCAGAGACTACACGTGAAAACCAAGAATTTGGTAAGATATAGTCCACTCGAATAAGAAATTATTCGAATTTTTTTTTACGACACTAATAGAATTAGTTTGAACAATAACTCCAGCTGTTATTTTAATTTTAATTGCTTTTCCATCTTTTAAATTATTATATTTAATGGATGAAGTAAGTGATCCTTCAATGTCAGTTTTAGCTGAAGGTTTCTTTTTTTTAGGTGGCCTTAAATTATATATATTAAATAAAATAAAAGATACCAGAATATCTGGAGAAAAAAACAATACTTTAGTATCTTATAGACTAGCTCAAGTCAAAGATACGAATTCTTTAAGTTCTAAATTTATACTAAGAAATTTAAATAATTATAATAATTTATGTTTAAATAAAACATTTCATACTAAAGTAAGAGCTTCTAATAGAATAGGGCCTCACAACCAAGAAGTTATATCTGTAATTATAGGTTCTTTATTAGGTGATGCTTATGCTAATGCAAGAACAATAGAAGGAACTAGAATTTGTTATAGACAAAGTGACAAACATATTAATTATTTGTTTTGACTTTATGACTTTTTTTATGTAAAAGGTTATTGTTCTAATTTAAAACCAAGAAGATATACGAGAAAACTTAAAGATATGGAATATTATGGTTATGAATTTAATACTTTTACTTTTAGAAGTTTTAATTGAATACATAAATTATTTTATAAAAAAGGTACAAAGTATATAAATCCTCAATTAGAACAATATTTAACTCCTTTAGCTTTAGCTATTTGAATTATGGATGATGGTTGTTGAGCTAATAGTGGTGTTAGAATTGCGACCAATTGTTTTGAATTAGAAGAAGTTAAATTATTAGTTAATATGTTAACTAAACTTTATAATTTAAATTGTACAATTCAAAAAATTGAAGGAAGATACTCTATATACATTACAAAAGAATCTGTACCTAAATTAAGAAATATTTTGTTACCTTATATGCTTCCTAGTATGAAATACAAATTAGGCTTAAAGAATGAACAAGTATAAGTTCTTTTAACTGAAGCTATTGCAAAAAATATATATATAATAGTCGTGATATTAATAGAAAGAAGTAATTAATTAATAGAGCCATAATTAATTAACTGTTTATTAGGTAAAGTTTCAATCTATTAATATCTAAGATCTTGACGGGGATCTTTAAGAGAAAATATTTTCTTTTTGGCGACACGAGTGAAAACAGTTAACATATTATTATTATTATTCAATATCTAATAGTAATACAAGACTGTCAGTAAATAATTTGTTTTTTATTGTTTATTGCCACAGACTGGGTCACTTGTGGGTAACTTCATAGTTGCTTAATGTACAGTCGACGAGTTGTTTATTACAACTGCACCAATGATATTGAAGTTATCAATACCCGGATTTTTTAGATTCAAATAATGAATTTATAGAATTTGATTCTTACATCGTACCTGATTCTGATTTAGAAGAAGGAGGATTAAGAATGTTAGAAGTAGATAATAGAGTTATCCTTCCTGAATTAACACATGTTAGATTTATTATAACTTCAGGTGATGTTATACATTCTTTTGCTTGTCCTTCTTTAGGGATAAAAAGTGATGCTTATCCGGGTAGATTAAATCAAGTATCTGTTTTTATTAATAGAGAAGGAGTTTTCTATGGTCAATGTTCTGAAATATGTGGAATTCTTCATTCAAGTATGCCAATTGTAATAGAATCAGTTTCCTTAGAGAAATTTCTTACTTGATTAAATAATCAATAATTAAGTATATTATATATACCTTAGTTAATTAAATTATCAAAATTAAATATTATATTAATAAATATTTGAAAATAAGTTTCAATTCATATATTGTAATATAATTGTATAATAAGTAAGATTATAAATTAAGCTAAGGTGTGTTAGCTTAATTGGTAGAGCAGAATACTACGGATATTAAGATTACGAGTTCAAATCTCGTACACATCTTTTATAATTATGGCGCTTTGCTTTACTTTGCTTTGCTTTGCTTTCCAACAGTAAACTAGCGCCATAATTATAATAAGTTTAAAATTATTTCAAATAATTAAGAAAATTTTTTTTTACATACTATGAACATAACCTTAATACTTTTTTTAATAGGAATTTTAGGATTCGTATTAAATAGAAAAAATATTATATTAATGCTTATTTCCATAGAAATAATGCTTTTATCTATAACATTTCTAATATTAGTAAGTTCACTTAATATTGATGATATCATAGGTCAAACTTATGCTATTTATATAATAGTTGTAGCAGGAGCAGAATCAGCAATAGGTTTAGGTATTCTAGTGGCTTTCTATAGATTAATTAACTCTCCAATTAAAAATCCAAGATCAAATTATTCTTATTCGCATTTTAATTTATTACCTACAATTTCACTAAGTAATTCAATTCAATCAAGGAATTATTCTACTTTCGGCGTATGAGCAGAAAGGAAAATAGTTTTAAATCCTTCATTTATAAGTGGATTCACTGATGCTGAAGGTTCTTTTGTTGTAACTATTTTAAACAATCCTAGATATAGAACAGGATGAAACGTACAAGCTAGATTTCAAATAAAGTTACATGATAAGGATAGAGCTTTATTATTATTAATTCAAAATTATTTTGATGATATTGGGTATATATCTAAAATAAATGATAGATCTACGGTTGAATTTAGAGTTAGTGATATAACTAGTTTAAATAGTGTAATTATACCTCATTTTGAAAAGTATACTTTAATAACTAATAAATATAAAGATTTTATATTATTTAAACAAATTGTATCATTAATGATAGAAAATAAACATACTACTTTAGAAGGATTAAAAGAAATATTAGAATACAGAGCATCTCTTAATTGAGGTTTATCTAAAAATTTAAAGGAATCTTTTCCTTCTATAGTACCAGTTAAAAGAGTAGAAATAGAGGATAATATGTTAAGTAAATTATCTTCTGACTGAGTAGCTGGTTTCTCATCAGGAGAATCCAATTTTTTAATAACTATATCTGGTACTAAAGTATGATTACGTTTTTCTATAGCTCAAGATTCAAGAGATATATTGTTATTAAAAAGTTTAGCGGGATTTTTTAATTGTGGTCATATAGCTCAATATAAAAATCGTAAAGTATGTGAATTTATAGTTACAAAAATTAATGATATTATTCTATATATTATTCCTTTTTTTGATCAATACAAAATTGAAGGTTCTAAATATAAGGATTATGTTAATTTTAAAGAAGCTGCTATTCTTATTAAAAATAAAGAACATTTAACTGAAAAAGGTTTAAATAAAATAATAGAATTAAAAAATTCTATGAATAAGAATGATTAAAAAGATCTTGATTAAAAAGGAAGTTTTTCTCTTGATCACAAGAGGCGAAGTGAACCTTCGTCTAGTCTTATATAAGGCGAAACTCTCAAATTGCGGGAAACTCTTAAAGACAAATCTACCAAGTTAATATAGTAATATGATTAATGGAACAGGTAATGACTCGTTGTATGGTAAAAACGATTTGTATATATAGAATATCCGCAGCCAAGCACCAAATATTCTAAAAAGATAATGGTGTGCAGTTCATCGACTAAACGTGAGTTGGTTTTTTATTAATATGATAATGTATTAATAATTAGCTTAAGATATAGTCAGTCTCGATATATGAGTATTGAGGTTAAACGAAGAGGAAGTATCGCAATAGAATATAAATAATGTATTTAAGTATAATAATATTACCATTATTAGGTTCTATAGTCTCTGGCTTTTTTGGTAGAAAAGTTGGTGTTAGCGGAGCACAATTCATAACATGTTTAAATGTAATAATTACAACTATTTTATCTATCATAGTTTTTTTTGAAGGAGGTTTTAATAATAATATTATTTTAAGTAATTTATTTAGATGAATAGATACTGAATGATTTAATATGATATGAGGTTTTCAATTTGATAGTTTAACTATGTCTATGTTAATACCAGTTTTAATAATAAGTTCTTTAGTTCATATTTATTCAATAGGTTATATGAGTAGTGATCCTCGAGGATATGTTAAGGGAAAACATATCTATGGGGATAAATTGTCAAATTCCGGGGAACTCCTAAAGCTTAAGGTACCAAGCATTAATCGAAAGATTAAGAGTGGCTGAAGTAATTACTCAGGTATGGTAACAAGCCTTAAGATTTGTGAAAACAAAATGGACGATCGCGGATCTAAGTCAGCAATAGATAAAAATATTGTTGTAAAAGAGCAACGAGTAGACGGCAATTGATTTATTAATTTTAATTTAATAAATTTAAGGTGTACTCTAAGGGATTTCGAAAGAAATAGAGATTTATACTCTAGGTTTAACTGTTTAAAAAGTTGAAACTCCTGTGTCAAAATCCCATCTAACCAATTCGGCTTAAAAAAAAGATATTCGACTTATAATTATTCTTCTATTAATCCTGGAGTTTGATCAGGTTTAATTGACGGTGAAGGTTCATTTAGTATAATAGTAGATAAAGTACAAACTCGTAAATTAGGTTGACGGATTCAATTAAAATTTCAACTAGGTTTACATACAAAAGATTATAATTTATTATGTTTATTACAACAATATTTAGGTAATATAGGTTCTATTCATCTAGCTAAGAATAGGGACATCGCAAATTATTCAATTGATTCAGTTGAAGATTTAAATAAGCTTATAGTTCATTTAAATGATTATCCTTTATTAACTCAAAAAGCTGCAGATTTAATGTTATTTAAACAAGCCTTAAAACTTATAAATAATAAAACTCATCTTACTGTTGAAGGTTTAAATCAAATAATAAATATTAAAGCTTCCATGAATTTAGGTTTATCTGATAAATTAAAATTAGAATTTCCTAATTTTATTTCTGTTGAAAGGCCTATAATTAATCTTGATAATGTTACTTTAGATCCTCATTGAATCTCAGGTTTCGTTAGTGCTGAAGGTAATTTTGATGTTCGTATACCGGTTACTAATAGTAAATTAGGGTATCGTGTACAATTAAGATTTAGAGTAACACAACATAATAGAGATATTCAATTAATGAATAAAATAGTTGAATATTTTAATACAGGTAAAGTTTATAATTATAATGGTAGATCTGCTGTTAATATTACTATTGTAGACTTTACTGCTATAACTGAAATTATAATTCCTTTTTTTGATAAATACCCTATAATAGGTGTAAAATTTTATGATTATATTGATTGATGTAAAATTCACAATTTAATGGTTAATCGAGCTCACCTTACTATAGACGGTATAAATTCAATTAAATTAATTAAATCAGGATTGAATACTGGAAGATAAATTTAAGTAATTTAACCAATGTTAATAAGAGTATTTTCTAAGCCAAGTGTAAGATTAATTTGACTGTGAATGCATAATCAAAGATTTTTTAGTTATTTAAGTTTGTTTACTTTTATGATGATAATACTTGTAACGGCTAATAATTATTTATTAATGTTTGTAGGATGAGAAGGTGTTGGAGTTTGTTCATATCTTTTAGTTAGTTTTTGATTTACTAGAATAGCAGCAAATCAAAGTTCTATGTCTGCTTTTTTAACTAACAGAGTAGGAGATTGTTTATTAACAATAGGAATGTTTGTTATATTATGATCTTTAGGTAATTTGGATTATAGTACAATATTTTCATTAGCTCCTTATATTAATGAAAACATAATTATGATTATAGGAATATGTTTATTAATAGGTGCTATGGCTAAAAGTTCTCAGATTGGTCTTCATGTTTGATTACCTATGGCCATGGAAGGTCCTACACCAGTATCTGCATTAATTCATGCAGCTACTATGGTAACAGCTGGTGTATACTTATTAATGCGTTCATCTCCTTTAATTGAATATAGTTCTATATTATTATTATTATGTTTATGATTAGGAGCATTAACTACTGTATTTAGTTCTCTTATTGGTTTATTTCAACAAGATATAAAAAAAGTTATAGCTTATTCTACAATGTCTCAACTTGGTATGATGGTCATTGCAGTAGGTTTATCTTCATATAATATTGCTTTGTTTCATTTAATAAATCATGCTTTTTATAAAGGGTTATTATTTTTAGGAGCTGGTGCTATAATTCATGCAATAGTAGATAATCAAGATTTTAGAAAATATGGAGGATTGATATCTTTTTTACCTTTAAGTTATTCTGTAATTTTAATTGCAAGTTTAAGTTTAGTTGCTTTTCCTTTTATGACCGGATTTTATAGTAAAGATTTTATATTAGAATCAGCTTATGGACAATTTTCTTTTAATAGTATAACTGTTTATATTATAGCTGTGATAGGTGCAATATTTACTACTTTATATTCAATTAAAGTTATCTATTTAACTTTCTTAACTAATCCTAATGGATCTATAATGTATTATAAACATGCTCATGAAAGTGATATATTTATTAGTTTACCTTTAGTTATATTAGCTATATTTTCTATATTTTTTGGGTTTATTACTAAAGATATTTTTATAGGTTTAGGTTCTAATTTTTTTATAGATAATAGTATATTTATTCATCCTACTCATGAAATAATGATAGATACTGAATTTGCAGTCCCATCTTTATTTAAATTACTACCTTTTATATTTACTATATTTTTTAGTATATTAACTATAATATTAGTAGAATTTTTACCTGAACTTGTAATAAATTTTAAATTATCTAAATTTGGTTATACTCTTTTCGGGTTTTTTAATCAAAGATTCTTAGTAGAATTATTTTACAATAAATATATTGCAAATTATATTTTAAATTTAGGAGGACAAACTACTAAAATTTTAGATAAAGGTAGTATAGAATTGCTTGGACCTTACGGATTAGGTATAATATTGGTTACTATTAGTAAATGTATAAATACTTTAAATAAAGGTATTTTAACTAATTATGCCTTATTTTTTGTAGTTGGTTTTATATCTTACATATTTATTATAGTATTCAATTTCTCAAATATTATATTAATATTATTAATATTTACTTTACAAATATTAAAAAGTATAAGAACTATAGTATAATAAAATATGTTCTTTTAATTTAAGAGCTCGCTGATAAAAAGAAATTAATAAATTTAATTATTAAACTAAATGTTTAATATTATATAATATTAATTGATATTTAAGTTTCATTCATTGTTATGAATGATGAACTTACTAGATGAAGCCATCCAGAAAACGCAAATAATTTACGATTATTTACGGCAGCAAAGCAATGTGCTGCTTGTTTAAGCAGCCTAAAAAGGAATTTTCGTGTTCGATAACAAAAAAAAATACAGAGAACTTATGTTATGGCGCAGCCAGAAAAAAATAATGAAAAGAGTAATAAAAGAACAATAATATAAATGAATAATATAATAATTATAAATTAGTAACAACAATAAAAAAAAATTAAAAAACCATGAAAAAAATAATGATTCTTTTTGACTACCTTTACCGTATATTTATTTTATTAAATACTTTATATACAAAGTATAATAATGTAATTAGAGCAATTTATATGATTGTACTTTTATTAATTTTTATATATTTTAATATAGAGGTATACTATGCTCAAGACGTACCAGCTCAAGATACAGCTGATCAACCTAAATACATCGTTAATTATACTTCAGAAGATCTTATTAAAAAAGTAAGAGATCAAGCGATTGAAAGATATGAAGATTTAAAAGAAAGACATGATAACTGTACAAATAATGAAGAAAAAGAAGTATTAGCTGCACATATGGAACAAGCATATTTACATGTGGAACTGTTAGAAGAAGAATGTGCGAAATATGATAAAGTAGCAAGTACTAGTAATGATTCTTCAAGTCAAGAACAAAATTCTTCAAATCAAAATTAAGGTTGCTACTTCATGCGAAACGCGAAGCTAGCTAACTGCGCAGCAGCCGCACTGCATAATAATGCTTAGCCACAGCATAAAAATAACAGATTTAATAGGAGCTAGAATAAAAGTAATTTTCTTATACCATAATAGATTTTTTATTCGGATCTTAGTTTGCGATACATCAAATTAGGAGGGGGAGGCACTGCGCAGCGAGTCCTGGGCCGGAGGTAATTAAATAATAATATAAACATGAATATTGAAAAAAAAAAGAAGTTTTTATTTAAAAATTTCTTTTTAATAGAGGAAATATGGAGGATAACAAAAAAATTTTTTAATTTTTTTGAAAATTAAATATTTTAGTATAAAATACACAATAAGTATTTATGAACAATCCGCAAGCTCTCTGCAAGAGTAAACTAGCGCAGTTGCTTGCTAGACAGGAATTGTGATTGTTCAAGCAAGCTTTTATTTTACGATCTTATTATTAATTTAAATACGGCGCAGCCATAAAATATATATTTATAAATATACATACTATGAGATTATTAAAAAGTCATTCATTATTAAAATTAGTTAATTCATATCTTATAGATGTTTCACAACCAAGTAATATAAGTTATTTATGAAATTTCGGTTCATTATTAGCGGTTTGTTTAGGTATACAAATTATAACAGGTGTTACATTAGCTATGCATTATAGTCCTAATGTTTTAGAAGCCTTCAATTCTATAGAGCATAAATCATAATGTGTTCTTTAAATCAAGCAAATTGCTGGAAACTCTTAAAATATAAGACAATCAGCAGGAAAATTAAGTAATAAAATTACAGATAAATCTTCAGAGACTATGCGCTTGGCATTTATTAAATATAAATGATGATATAGTCCAATCTTTATTGAAAAATAAAGTTAATACAAAGATTATTTATCTATGCCTAGGCATAATTTTATCATCGTTTATCTTAGTATCGGGTATTAAAAATAAAATGGGATTTTATAGTTATTCTACAAAAGTATTAGAAACAAATGATTTATCAATTGATCTTTTAAAAAAGCTAGATTCAGAATTTTTATATTGATTCTCTGGTTTTACTGATGCTGAAGGTTATTTTTTAATTACTTTAGATCATAAGTATATTAAATTAAGATTTAGAATAAATTTACATATAGATGATATTAAAGTTCTTGAAATAATTAAATCAAAATTAAATATCGGGAGAATAACATCAGACACTGAAACTAGTTGTTCTTATATTGTTGAAGATTCTCTAGGTTTAAAATTACTATGTAATATATTTAGAAATTTTTCTTTACATACAAGTAAAAAACTAGATTTTGAAAGTTTTTATGAAGCTTTTTTAATTAGAAAAAAAGGTAAATTATCTGAAACTGATAGAATTAAAATAGTAGATTTAAAAAATAACATGAACTCTAATAGAAAAGTATTTTCATATAATACATCTAAATCTCAAATTATAATAAACCCTAATTGACTTATAGGTTTCATAGAAGGTGAGGGTACTTTTGGTATTAAAACAGGATCTTCTTTATATTTTCAAATAGCTCAAAAGAATACAAGTCAAGAGTGTTTAAATGGAATTATGAATTATTTACATGATCTGTCAAGTAATACCAAATTACCTCAATATAGTAAGATATCACCTTTACGTATTACTAGTACGACTACTATAAAAACTAATGTAGTTTCATTAGTTATATCTAGTGTAGATTCTTTATATTATTTTCTATTACCTTTATTAGATAATTCAAAAATGTATTCTCGTAAAATGATAGATTTTAAGCTATGGAGAATAGCTTTACTATTAAAAATACATGGTTATTATTATTCAATAGAAGGTAAGAATTTATTTTTGGATATTTCAGATATTCTTAATAAAAGATATAGTGAAAAAACTACTTTAGATATAAACAAGATTATTGAAAATCTTGTTGAAAGATTTGAAATAATTATGAAAAAAGATTCCTTTTTTGACGTAAATCTTTATGAATCTCATATTGAGAATGTTCGTAGGTTTAGTAAAATCAATAAGTCAGAAAACCCTAAAATTGTGTATATTTACACAGAAGAAGGTTTAATGGAAGGATCTCCTTTTTCTTCATTTAGTTTAGCTCATAAAACATTAGGTTTAAAATCTAGTAGTAATACATGTAATCGTTATATCGATACAAATAGACGATATAAAAATAAATATATTTTTTCATCTAAACCAATAGATAGTGCGTCTAAGGATTAGATTATAGTAGATAATATAATTTATAAATTTTTGATTATGAGAGATGTTAATAATGGATGATTAATTCGTTATTTACATAGTAATACAGCATCAGCTTTCTTTTTTTTAGTTTATTTACATATAGGAAGAGGTATGTATTATGGATCTTATAGAGCTCCAAGAACATTAGTTTGAGCTATAGGTACTATAATATTTATATGTATGATGGCTACAGCTTTCTTGGGTTATGTGTGTAGCCCAAAATGATATAATATAAATAATAAAAAAATACAGTATAATAAATTAAACAGTAAATTAGATTTATTAGGCGGCAAAGCCACCGTAAAAAGAGGGTATTGTACAAATCGTGTTTTAGATAATTCATCAGATGGAGGTGATGAAGCCCCAACCTTAAAAATAATTATAGAGGAATTAAATTTAAATCCTGTATATATTTATGAAAATTTAAATTTAGAAGATACTAGAAAACAAATATTAAAAGATACTAGAGGTCTAAGTGGTATATATATGATAGTTAATAAAATAACTAAAGATTATTATATAGGTTCTGCAGCTACTAATAGATTTTATGCAAGATTTTGTAATCATGTTATTTATTTCAGAGGAAGCAAAATTGTTAAATTAGCAATCCAGAAATATAATTTAGAAAATTTTGCTTTTATTATCTTAGAATTATATCCTAATATTGTTACTAAAGAAAACAATAAAGAATTATTAGATTTAGAAGATAGATATTTAAAATTGTTAGTACCTAATTATAATATTTTAACAGAAGCCGGTTCTAGTTTTGGTTATAAACATACTGAAATAGATAGACAGAAAATGAAAGATATTTATAGTGATTCTAGAAAAGAAATAATAGGTAATTTGAATAAAGGTAAAAAACTTTCTCCTGAAACAATAGAAAAAATGAGAGAAAGGGCTTTTAATAGACCTTCTATGTCTGATGAAACTAGACAAAAATGTATAAGTAATACTAAACCTGTTATAATATATAATTTAAATGGTACTGTTTATGGAAATTATTCTACTATATTAGAAGCGTCTAAAGCTATAAACTGTAATGAAAAAACAATTAGAAGAGCTTTAAATACAAAGAAAAAGTACGTTAAAAGACAGTGAATAGTAGAAGAAATTAAATAATATACTGTTTTTTTTTATTTATTTATATTATAATCATAGTCCCACAAGTAACAATCTTTTTGCAATTTTTATAGAAAAAAAAAGATTAAAGTGGTATAATCCGACAGGGTTATAGAATAGTATCTTATACTATTTGGCGATACTAGTGAAAACGATCAAAGAAGTTATAAAGCTTTAAGATCGTCGGTCGTATAAAAGATCGCGACAGACTGGGTCACTGGTGGGTGGCTGAAATGCTGCTTAATGCACAGTCGAAACTTTTAGTTAATTAACTAATAGAATACACGAATTCAAAGTTATTCTAGCATTTCAGTATATATTGAGATGTAAGTATGTACGTATTACCTTATGGACAAATGAGTTTATGGGGTGCAACGGTTATTACTAATTTAATAAGTGCTATTCCATGAATTGGACAAGATATAGTTGAGTCAATAAAAATTACAATTTTGGGTATTAGTTTTATTTTATTATATTCAATATTACCTACAATAGGTAATGTACATAAAAACGCTTTAAAGAAAATAGATAAAATTGTAGATAAAAAAGATTATGTTTCCATACCTAAATCTTTTTTAGCGTTCTTAGTAGGATTGATAGACGGAGATGGTTATATTCAAATTACTAAAACAACTAAAGGATTTATAACAATTAAATTAATAATTTCTTTACATATAGAAGATATTTCAACTTTAGAATATATAAATTCTACTTTAAAATTAGGTAAAATAAATATATATAAAGATTTAAGAAGTCCAAGTTGTAAATTAGTAATAAATAGAACTGAATTACAGGAAGTTTTATTTCCTTTATTAATATATAACAATATCTTCTTTTTAACTGAAACTAGAGTTAATCAATTTAATTTAGCTATGTATATCCTTAAGAATAATATAAAAATGTTTGACGATGTACCATCAAAAGACATTATTGAAGATGTATTTAAATTACCAGAAGATGCTAATGGTTACACATTGCTACATTTCTTTAAAAATTGAATTGTAGGATTCACTTGCTCTGAAGGTTCTTTTTTCATTAAAAGCAATAATGACGGTTGTTTTCAATTAAAACAAAGAATACACACAAATTTATTTGAAGCATTTAAATTAATATTTAGAGCTTGCTGGGCGAAGCCATCCTCCAATAGAAAAATAGATACTACTAATAATTTCAATCAGTTTGGTGTTAGTTCTAAATCTGATATACAAACAGTTATATATTTCTTTTCTTTCGAAGGTTTACATCCTTTAATTGGATTAAAGTACATTCAATATATAAAATGATTAAATAATTTACAAAATTCTACGCGTTATAGTAAATTACATTATCCAAAATTGTAAAATGGGCTCCTTAAAAATAAAAATAATTATTTTTTAGTGGCAAACGGGGAAAATTACAAGAACATTTAATAACATAGTATTACCTCCAAGTTATTAAATTATTTGTAGCGGAACTTAATTCGGTAAATTAAAAGGGATTAAGGACGTTCAACGACTAATGAGTGAGTCAAACCGACAATAAGCTCAACACGATAACCCCGGAATTTTATAGCGTTAGTTATATAGCTGCGCATTAAGTAAAATTCAAGACATAGTCTAATTTTATCTGAAAAGGTATAAAGTATAAATTAAAAAAATATACAAAATTATTTGTCATTTGAGGAGGTTTTAGTGTTAATAATGCAACTTTAAATAGATTTTTCGCATTACATTTTGTATTGCCTTTCATATTAGCTGCTTTGGTTTTAATGCATTTAATAGCACTTCATGATACAGCAGGATCAGGTAATCCTTTAGGAGTTTCAGGTATTTATGACAGAATACCATTTGCTCCTTATTATTTATTTAAAGATTTAATTACTATATTTATCTTTATTTTTGTTTTAAGTTTATTTGTATTCTTTATGCCTAATGTTTTAGGAGATAGTGAAAATTATATAATGGCAAATCCTATGCAAACTCCTCCGGCTATAGTACCTGAATGATATCTTCTTCCTTTTTATGCTATATTAAGATCTATACCTAACAAATTATTAGGTGTTATTGCTATGTTTAGTGCAATATTAATAATATTAGTATTATCTATAACTGATTTAGGAAGATCAAGAGGTTTCCAATTTAGACCTATAAGTAAAGTAGCTTTCTGATGATTTGTAGTTAATTTCTTAATATTAATGAGTTTAGGTGCTAAACATGTAGAGTTCCCTTTTATAGAATTTGGACAAATAAGTACAGCTTTATATTTTAGTTACTTTATATTAGTTGTATCTGTTATTAGTGTATTAGAAAATACTTTAATAGATTTATCTAATATAAAAAAGAAATAATTTAGCAAATCCTGCTTGCTTTGCAGCCGTAAATTTTCCTTCTTCACACGGCTAACTAGCCGTGTGTGTGTACACACATACACACACGAAGTATGCAGTCATAAAAAATGATAAAAATAATATAATATAATCTTCTATTATGGCTTCACACTTCACAGAAGATTATGATGTAAATGGTTTACACTTTGATTGCAAATCTTAAGTAAGTGGTTCGATTCCTCCATAATCTTATTTTTTTACAGGCTGGCCTATCCTTATTAGCTCAATGGTAGAGCAAGATACTTCTAATATTTAGATTCTAGTTCGAATCTAGAATAAGGATAATTGTTATTAATATAGATATAATGTAAAATAAAGCTTATATTTATCCTAATTTTTTTTTGGCTACTTGTTGTGATTGTCCGTAAAAACCTTATAGTGATGTAATTGACACATTTTTATAATAATTGTACTATATTGTTTTTAATTTATATATATAGTTACATTTCTTATATCAACTTTAAAGAAAATCAAAAACTTGTTCCAAAACAAATTTTTTTTAGGGTTGCTTTGCCTTGAACAATAATAGATATTTTTTTATCATTTTTGGGATTCAAAATTTTTACCAGTAAATTTTATACTAATTGTATTATGGGGGAGCAGAAAATTCAAAATAATTATCCTAAACAATTTGGTATAAATAGTCAATTGATATCAGGTATTTCTATGTCTACAGAAAGATGATTTTTATCTACAAATGCTAAAGATATTGGAACTCTTTATTTAATTTTTGCGCTATTTTCAGGATTATTAGGAACAGCTTTTTCAGTATTAATAAGAATGGAACTTAGTGGCCCAGGTGTTCAATATATAGCGGATAATCAATTATATAATAGTATAATAACAGCTCATGCTATATTAATGATATTTTTTATGGTTATGCCTGCATTAATAGGTGGTTTTGGTAAAATTAAAAGAAAAACTTTTTCAACATTAGTATCTTCACCTTCGGCCCAGGGGGAGAATAAAAATAATCTTAATGAATTACGTAATAAACTAGGGTCATATTTAGCAGGGTTAATAGAAGCAGATGGTTCATTTGCAGTACATGATAAAAACTCCAAAGCTAAAAGGTATGGGCCTAAAATAATTATAGTATTTAGTTTAAATGATAACCCTTTAGCTGAAAAATTAGCTACTATTCTACAAGTGGGTAAGATCTATAAAAAAGAAGATCAAGGTTGTATTTTGTTAAGTGTTCAAAAAAGTGAAGATGTCATAAAAATAATTAATATTATAAATGGTTATATGCGTACTCCTAAAATAGAAGCATTACATCGTGCAATTAATTGATATAATGAAAATATGGATACAAATATTAAACCTTTAGATTTAGATTTATCACCTATAGATAGTAATAATTGACTAGCCGGATTTACAGATGGAGATGGTAATTTTAGTATTACTTTAACAGACAGAAAGAAAAAAGGTATGATTACTTCAAAAAGAGTACAAGCTTTTTTTCGTATAGAATTAAGACAAAATTATCATAGAGAAGTCTCAATAAATCAAGGAGGTATAAGTTATTTTGAAGTTTTAGATAAGATAGCTAGATATCTAAAAGTTAATTTGTACTCTAGATCTAGAGAACAGGGAGATAAAATTTTTTATTCTTATATGGTTATATCTCATAATTTAATAAGCCATCAAAAAACTATAGAATATTTTGATCGTTATCCTTTATATTCTTCAAAATATTTAGCTTATAAAGATTGAAAAAATGTAGTTGAACAAATTCAACTTCGTAATAGTAAACCTTTAACAGTTGAAAATATAAAGGAAATTCAAAAAATTAAAGATCAGTTTAATAACAAACGTAAAATTTATGATTTTTCTTATTTAGATACTATTTTAGAATAAAGTTTTCTAGGAAAAAAATTGCCAAAGGTAGTAGTAATATTACCATATAAAATATAACTATATGCGGGAAGTTCCTAAAGTTTTATTATAGGAGTTGTGAAAATTTATATATTTAAATGTACATTACCCTTAAAACTAATAAAAATAAAAATGGATAATCCGCAGGAAACGAATATAAATATATACTTATTTATTTAGGATCCTCAGAGACTACACGTTATACTCCATTAATTTAATTTAATGGATGAAGATATAGTCCAAATGTAATTTAACAATTACAATAAAATGAATTTTTTACTTCCATTATTAGTGGGTGGTCCCGATATGGCAAAGAAAAAGGATCACCTTGGGGGTATGATAAATAACAAAAGATATTATAGTACGAATATTAAAAATAATAACAATTTCAATTCATATTTAGCTGGTTTGTTTGAAGGTGATGGTCATATTTGAATACAAGATCCTGATGCGGGAGATAAAAAGAAACATAACCCTAGATTTTGTATAACTTTTAGTTTAAAAAATGAACCATTAGCTAAAAAACTCTTAGACATAATAGGATCAGGATTTATTAGATATAAATCTAAAGATAATGCTTGTGTGTTAGTAGTTTCACCTGTAGTAAGTTTAAAAAAAATAGTTTATTTAATAAATGGTGAGTTAAGAACACCTAAGATACATCAATTATATAAATTAATAGATTGATTAAATAAACATCATAGTGCAAATATAGATAAGTTACCTTTAAAAGAAGGTATTTTAGCTAATGATAGTTGATTAAGTGGATTTATTGATTCAGATGGAAGTTTTTCTGTACAACATACTAAAGTAGAAAATAATGCAAAAAAAAGAAAAATATCTTGTAGATTAAGAATTGAGCAAAGAATGCTAGATCCTATAACTGGTAACAGTTATTTAGATGTTTTAACAAATATAGCTAATTTTCTTAATTGTAGTCTATTAACTAGAATCCAGAAATCTACAAATAATAAGTATTATACTCTTACAGCTTCAAGTAAGAATTCTATAGAAATCTTGATAAATTACTTAAATGAATATTCTTTGTTCTCAAGTAAATATTTAGATTATAAAGATTGAAGAGAAATTGTGTTATTAATGCTTGAAAATAAACATTATACAGAAGAGGGTTTAGCTAAAACTGATTCTATTAGAAATAGTATGAATAGAAGTAGAACTTATTTCAACTGGGATCATTTAAATAAATTATTTGCTTAAACTTACAATTGTTATTATTTGTTATTTATACATATAACCCCTAAACCGGGAATGCCGTTAAAAAGTGTAAACTTTTTAATTATTACTTCGCTATATGCATAGAATCTCTCGAAATTGGAATAAATTTATCCTATCAACAGATACATAGACACCTGATTGGAGTTTATATACTCATAAAGTTGTGCAAACAACTGAATTAGTCGTAACACTTATGTATACATGGGAAGAATGTGCAGGAAACCAAAATAACTAACCATGTTATAAGTAGGATCCTCAGAGACTACACGCGAAGCCCCTTATCGTGCAAAATAAGGGTGAAGACATAGTCCGTGGTGGTAGGAAACTACTATTGTAAACGATTCCCAAGACTTAATAATATTAGTTTTTGATTATTACCTCCTAGTTTATTATTATTGGTATTTTCTGCTTGTATAGAAGGTGGAGCAGGTACAGGTTGAACACTTTTGAAGGATAAGGTGTTGCTCTTTGGTAACTTAGAGGCAATTAAACTCTACTCGATGCGTGAAACTCTTGTAGCTTATATAGCTTGTATTATTAACTACTTACTTTTATTATTATTAGTAGTAAAAATGTTAATAGTATTCTTATATTTTTTTATTAAAACTATAAGTACAAGACAATACGCCTGGGAACAAAATGTATTAATGTTCAATTCCCATCAGAGACTTAATGTAGAGTATCCAAACAATATAAAAATATATGACCATTCTAGATCAATTAATAGATTCAAATATAATGAAGACCAAGATAATTTTCATCAATGATTAGTCGGTTTTACAGATGGTGATGGAAGTTTTTCTATCGTCAAAGTAGCCGAAGGTAAATGAACTCTTTTCTTTAAATTAACTCAAAGTACTTATAATTTAAGAGTACTACATTTTATTAAAAAACAATTGGGCGTAGGTTCAATTTATGTAGATACTGATTGTAATAAAGGAGATTTTAGAATAAGAGATAGAAAAAGTATAGGTTCAAAAATTATACCTATTTTTGATAAATATCCTTTATTAACTAGTAAATATTTTTCATATCAAAAATTAAAAAAAGCATATGAAATACTAGAAAACCCTAATTTATCTACAAAAGAAAAAGATAATTTATTGCTAGAATTACAGAGTGAACAAATGCCAATGGATTATATATCTCCTGCTTGAAAAGCAGTAAATTATGAAGTTAATAATACTAATGAAGCTAAATTAGTAATGAGTAAATATTGACTTATAGGTTTTACTGAAGCAGAAGGTAGTTTTTACCTTGTTAGTAAAGATTCTAATCGTATAGTCCATGCTTTTGAAATAACTCAAAAATTAGATTCTATTGTTTTAAAAGCCATATCTTTTATATTAGGTATAAATTTTGCAAAAAAAAAATTATATTATACAGTAGTGACTACAAATTCACGTGCTATTTCTAATATAATAGATTATTATAGTAAAACTATGAAAGGTATGAAAACTGTAGAATTTAGAATTTGAGCTAGATCTTTTGTAAAACATAAAGGTAATTATGTAAAATTGAGTAAAATAAGAGATAATATAAGAGTAATGAGAAAGGTCAGATTAAATAAAAGTTTCTTAATACATCCAAAAGATGAAGATTAGAATGGGTTTGGATGAAGGTATAGTCCAATCCATTATGAGAATAATGGACATAACGATAGTATTTTGAAAATATACGACGACTACTTTGTAGTGAGTACAATTCAAAATATGAGGTTATTAATACAATGTTATCCTCCATTAGCAGGAATACAAAGTCATAGTGGACCAAGTGTAGATTTGGCTATTTTTGCTTTACATTTATCAGGAATTAGTAGTATATTAGGAGCTATTAATTTTATAACTACAATAGTTAATATGAGAACTCCAGGTATAAGATTACATAAATTAGCTTTATTTGGATGAGCTGTAGTTATTACAGCTGTATTATTATTATTATCTTTACCTGTATTAGCTGGTAAAATACTGCCAGCTCTAAATTTGGCGAATTGCTGGAAAGAGATATCTATATTTACAATATCTTTATCAGCAGGATATTTAATAAATAAATATTTATTTAATATCTTCAGAGACTATGAGCCAAAATTTGTATGTTATAAAAATTCTCCCCTCGGCCTCAGCGCAGGCACTGCGCAGCGAGTCCTGGGCCGGAGGCAATTTAATAAGTTTTATTCTGTATATTTAAATAATGATGATAAATTTTCTTATTATTTAGCAGGATTGATAGAAGGAGATGGTAGTATAATTACTCCTAAAAAGGATAGATCTCCTAAAGGTGAATTATATTATCCCTCTATACAAATAGTTTTTGATTTAAGAGATTATCCTTTAGCTTTGATCATACAATCTAAATTAAATCAAGGATCTATTAATAGGAAAAAAGGTACTAATGCTTATATATTAACTATTAACAAATTAGAAGGTATAATTTTAATAGTTAATATTTTAAATGGCTATATGAGAACTCCTAAAATAAATGCTTTATATAAATTAATTGATTGATTAAACGATAAACATAATTTAAATATAGATAAGAAAGATAAAGATAATAGTAATTTAAATTCTAATTCTTGATTAGCTGGATTTATTGATGCAGATGGTCATTTTTCTGTAAGAACTACTTTAAGTTCTAAAAGAGCTTGCGCCCCAAAAATAGAATGTAAATTTGAATTATCTCAAAGACAAATTGATCATAATCATCAAAATAATTTTGAATTTTTGGATTTAATTGCAAAATTTTTACTTACAACTGTAAAAGAAATTAGGATAAATAAACCTAAACCTGAATATAGAATTAGAACTACTAATTTAAATGGTAATTTAATATTAGTTAATTATTTAGAGAAATTTCCTTTATTTTCAAGTAAGTATTTAAATTATAAAGATTGAAGAAAAGTTTTAAAGTATTTTGAAAATAAGAGACATACAGATCCTGAAATTATTAAAAGTATAGTAGGAATAAAATCACATATGAATAACAATAGAACAGAATTTAATTGAGATCATTTAAACAATTTTTATAACTTATACAAATAAGATATAGTCCCAACAATATGGTGACATATTGAGTATTCACCTTAGAGGTTATTTAACCATGAGACTTAGTCTAGTGAATCAAGATTTTTTTTTTAAGGGTATTACTATGGTTTTAACAGATAGAAATTTTAATACATCATTTTTTGAAACAGCTGGAGGTGGTGATCCTATTTTATTTCAACATCTTTTCTGATTTTTTGGTCATCCTGAGGTTTACATATTAATTATACCAGGTTTTGGTATAATAAGTACAACAATATCTTCTAATTCTAATAAATCAGTTTTTGGTTATATAGGTATGGTTTATGCTATGATGTCTATAGGAATATTAGGATTTATTGTTTGAAGTTGAGTAATGATGGCTTCACCCTATAGTGATATAGGGAGTATAATTAATTTCGCTATATGCTGGAACAGTTTAGTGCTAATTAGTACCTTGTATGGTAAAAATCTAATTAGCTATACTCGATCAGCAGACAATCTATCCCTGTATTCTTTAAAGGATAACAAACAGAGCGTCTCAGAGACTACACGCGAAACATCTTTTAAATTTCTCGCTTTTCATGCTTATTATAATACATTATTTAAAGATAGAAATCCTATTTCAGACGAATGATTAACTTGATTTATCGGATTTGCTGAAGGAGATGGGGCTATTCAAACTTATGATAATGGTAAAAGAGTTCGTTTTGTTCTTACTCAAAAAGAAAGTGATATACTTCATAAAATACAATTTAAATTTAATATTGGTGTTGTTAAACATTTTCCTCAAGGGAAGAGTGGTAAAAATAATGATTTTTATAGATGAAGGATTGATAATCCTTCACATATTTTACTTTTAGCTTTTTTATTTAATGGAAATTTAGCTCAAAATTATAGAATTGAACAATTAGCTCAATGAGTTAATGCTTTAAATAATCGTTTTGGTTCTGAGACTATAAAGTTAAATAGTATTCCTGTTATGATTACACTGCAGGATGCTTGACTATCAGGATTTACAGATGCTGAAGGATGTTTTAATGTATCTATTACATCAAACTCTAGATATATCTTAGGTAATGTTATAAAAATGCGTTATATATTAGATCAAAAAGATAGTATAATACTAAATAAAGTATACGAATTATTTGGATTTGGAAAAGTAACATTAAGATCTAATACTGATAATGTTTATCGTTATATAGTTACTGGATTTAAAACATTGAATGATATAATAGCATATTTTAAATTATTTCCATTACAAACTAAAAAAGCTCTTTCTTTAGAAAAATGATTAACTATTCATAATCAAGTATCCAATAAATTACATTTAACTGAAGAAGGATTATCACAAATAAGAACTCTACAAAAACAAATAAATTTAAATAATAGTATAACTAATAAGACAGGGAAAGCTTAAAGATGAAGATATAGTCCGATACTTCTTGTGAAAGAAGCATACAAAATTCTTGTATGGATAAATATAAAATATTTATTAACGATTTGCATCATATGTATACTGTAGGATTAGATGTGGATACAAGAGCATACTTCACAGCTGCTACATTAATTATTGCAGTTCCTACAGGTATTAAAATTTTTTCATGATTAGCTACTTGTTATGGAGGTTCTATAAAATTAACTCCTTCTATGTTATTTGCTTTAGGTTTTGTTTTTATGTTTACAATTGGAGGATTATTAAACCACTTGGTTCTCCCTTTAAAGACTACCATATGCTGGGAACTTCTGACAATTATACTACTAGAAATTCTAGTGAAAATGTATAATTTTGAACAATCAGCAGGTAACCAACGGATATTGATGGTGATGCAGTCAGCTTCGTACCCAAAAAATAACCTAGTAGGCACCTCAGAGACTAAACGTAGTCCCCTTAACATCGTTGAGGGAAGATATAGTCCGTGAAAAAAAAATACATTTATTTGAGCTTGCGCTTCAAATAGTAACAAATTTAATTTTAGTTTTAGATTTATTATTCGTACCTACTCTACTCATAGCACTGAAAAAGAAGATAATTTAAAAAATTTAAATCCTTTAGTAGTATATGATAATTTTAAAGAAGATAGAGTTAAGATATTAAAAGAACTAAATGATAAATCTGGTGTTTATTGTTTAGTTAATAAAATTAATGGTCATTCTTATGTTGGAAGTTCTATTCATTTAGCATCTAGAATGAGAAATTATCTTAACAATACTTTTTTAAAAAGTAAGCAGAATATTAATATGCCTATTGTTAAAGCTTTGCTAAAATATAATCAATCTAATTTTAGATTACTTATAATAGAATATGTTGAACCTCAATTTTTAACTATAAAAGAGACTTATTTTATATCATTAGTAATACCTTATTACAATGTATTAAAGCAAGGTTATTCTTCTTTAGGTTATAAACATACAAAAGAAACTAAAAATTTAATGTCTGAATTAGCTAAAAATAGAGTTCATAGTGAAGCAACTAAAAGTTTAATAGCTAAAGCTTTAATTGGTGAAAATAATCCTTTTTATAATAAAAGTCATTCTATGGAAAGTAAAATAAGAATGATAGAAGCTAAATCAGCTTATCCTGTTTATGTTTATAATTCATTTAAAGAATTATTAGTTATTTTCCCATCTGTTTTAACTTTAGCTAAATTAATTAAATCTAATTATTCTACATTAGTTGATGTTATAAAAGAGCAAACTATATATAGAGGGGAATGATATTTTACTAATCTACCTTATAATATAAATGATACACCTATTATAACAAATTGAATTTCTATAGAATGTGATGAATTGATATTAGATATAAATAACCATAGTCATATTAGAAAAGCTGTATTTGTATATGATATAAATAAAAAATTCATATGTAAATATAATGGAGTAACAGAGGCCCAAAGAGCTTTAAACATAAATCATAGTACAATAAAAAATTGTGCTAAAGTAGAAGGTACTTATAATAATTACATATTTAGTTATGAGAGGTTAATAGATTAATGTATTTTTTTTTCGTAAGTGGAGTTGTTTTAGCTAATGCTGCTATCGATACAGCATTTCATGATACTTATTATGTTGTTGCTCATTTTCATTATGTATTAAGTATGGGTGCTGTATTTGCATTATTTAGTGGATGATACTTTTGAGTACCTAAAATTTTAGGTTTAAATTATAATATTATGCAATCTAAAGTTCAATTTTGAATTTTATTTATAGGAGTTAATTTAACATTCTTTCCTCAACATTTCTTAGGTTTACAAGGAATGCCTAGAAGAATAAGTGATTATCCTGATGCTTTTGCTGGTTGAAATTTAATTAGTAGTTTTGGATCTATTGTTAGTGTTGTAGCTGCTGGATTATTTTTATATATTGTATATAACCAATTAATAGAAGGTAAATCAGCAAGTAGATACCCTTGATTAACAGCACAATATTTTAGTGATACTTTACAAACTTTATTAAATAGAAGTTATCCTAGTTTAGAGTGAGCTTTAACTAGTCCACCTAAACCTCATTCATTTGTTAGTCTTCCATTACAAAGTAATATAATTTTATAATTATTTATATATAATAAGAATATTGATTTTTAGAGCTTGCTGGGGAAGCCATCCTCAATAAAATGAAGTATCACTATATTGTGGTATTTTATATTCTTTTTATAGTTTAAGGGTAAAGCGAAATATCTATTATGTCTATATAAATGTTCGAATCTTTTAATAAGGTTCTGCGTTCTGTATTTAAGAATATTCTATACAATTATATAATATGTATAAAAGCTATTATTGCGCAGCATTACGGGATTTTCCATATGTACACGGCCAAAATATAGATAGGAGTGTGTAGTTAATTTTAATTATATTATACTATATATACACATTCTTATCATAATTGCACCATATTATTTTTGTAACTAATTTATATATATAAGTATTAGGTTACATTTCTTATATCAACTTTAAAGAAAATAAAAACTAAATATTAAGGATATAAAATATCTAAAATATCATTATTAACAAATTTAGAAGCTGTAGAATTAAAAGTATAAAGTTTATTATTAGTATCATAAAACATAAAATCTAAAATAATATTATCGGGCGCAAGCTCTTCTTGAGGTATTTGTGCTTTAAGAGGTTCATTAAATTGTAAAGTATACCATATTTCATCCAATAATTCAATAGGAGAACGTTTTAAGTGATTATCTATATAATAAGTGGTAACTCCTTCTTTAAAAGTTAAATATATATGAACATTTTTAGTCATTAGTTTTGTATTTATTTATTCTTAGTAAATTAACAAAATACTTGAATTAACAAGATAAAAAAAAGGTAAATAATAGGAATTGTTGTAATTGTAAATAATAGCAATAAATAGTTTAATATAAAAAAAAAGGACGTTTTTGTCGTACTCCAAGATAGTGATAGAAAAACTAAAAATTGAAAGTGATATGATTTCAAGCGTTTCTATCTATAAATAGACATACAAAATTTTATAGCGGTGTGGTGTACCCTCTATAAATAGACATACAAAAATTTATAGTGCTGCTGAGCAAATTGAAGATTTATAAAGAAAATTAGATCTTTGTATCCAACAATTATGTGAAAATGTAAAAAAAAGAAGAATCCGAAGGTAAAGGTAAAAATGTGGTTGAAGAAGATAAAGGTAAAGGTAAAGATATAGATGAAAATAGAAGTAATAATGATAATAATAATAAAAAGTAGAAAATAATTATCTTGAAATGTAGGATAAAGCATTCGACTTAACTACTTTATTGTTCTTATTTCGGTCCTTATTGTTCTTATTCCCCTTAGAAAAATATAAAAAACTAGAGCTAGCTGGGCGAAGCCATCCTTCAAATATTCATTAACCAAAACAATTAACAAAGATATACCTATATAATATAAAATAAAAACAAGACAAAGGAGAGCTAGCATTAATTGATGTAAGATAAAAACTCCATCATAACTCAAATTATGAACATAAAATATATAACCATCATATTTACTTATTAACATTTTATTTAAACATTCTATTAATATATTATCGTAATTAGATGAATCTAAATAAAATAAGGATGGATTTTCAGTATCTATAGTAAAACCAGCGGCATATACTTTAGCAATACCTTCTTCATCTTCGTAACTTTCAAGATCAAATGTACCTATAAAAGGATTAGATACTACATTTGGTTTATTATTATCCTTTACAGTATTATGTATTAAAGGTAAATGTTTAGATATAGAAATTAATTTAATTTCCGAGTTATTTATAGTAAAAGTAGTATCTTTATTCTTTCTTAAGAAAGAATTATTTTTAGGATCATTAATAATATCTATAAAATTAGCTTCAAAAATACCCAAACTACTATCATAGATATCTCTTTCAATCTTATTTTCATCAATCTTTTTATTTAATATTACATATTTATTGTATAAATACATACTTTCAATATTATCTAAAGTTAATTTAGGTTTATCTAATAATAATCTCTTTTCATTTATCAAATTAAGATATTGTATACTGGAATCTTTATTAAGAAACTTACCAAAATAATTAGTGTTAACTGTTATTGGTAATAAGCTAGAATTATAATGATATTTAATATCTTTACTACTAACACCGCTTAATCTAGGTAGTTTGATTTGATTAATATTACTTAATTTTAAATTAGGCAATACTTTAAGTTTAACATATAAAATCTGTATAGAATTAATAGATTCTATGTCATAATAATTATACAAATTTTCTAATCTAAAAATAATTTTATCATAAATTTCACCAAAAACTACATGATTATGAATATCTTCATAAATAAAAGGAATTTGTGTACCAAGCATTACATATTTCTGCATATTATACTCAACTCGTACTAAAATAGAATAAGTATTACCCGGGGTAAATTTATTAAGCATAGTTTGCTTAAAATTTTCCTTGGAGGATGGCTTCGCCCAGCAAGCTCTAAATAGAAAATCAAAATAGAAAGATTTAATGTTCGAGCCAGTTCAAGTACTATACATCGCTTTATTGCGAATTGTTTGTTTGTATATATATTTCATTTTTTTTATTTTTTTATTTTTTTATTTCTTCCAACAAAATACCATATAAGCTATGGATAGGCTAATAAAATAATACTAAAATTAATTAAAAAGGTGAGCAAGCCTTAAAGAAATCAATTAACAATTAATAAATAATTAACAAATAATTAATAAATAAATTAAAAATTAAGAAATCAATTAACAAAATTAATGAAAAAGATAAAGAAAAGAAAAGATAAAGATAAAGATAAAACTAACGAATAAAAAATAAAGAAAAAGGAAAAGAAGAAAAAACGTTGAGCACCTTACATAAATAAAGGCAAAACTAACTGAAAAGCTTCAAAATTTAATGAGCTTACGTTTCCTTCTATAAATACACTTACAAAAACTAACTAGTTGGATACATTACTACCCGGGGTAAATTTATCCAACATTATTTATCTAAAATCATCTTTACTTTTAAAAAGAAAATAAAAGTAAAATGATTTAACATTATTTTTGTTAAATATTTTGTATTATTATGTGTCATTTTTTTTATATATTTTTTATATATTTTTTTTTTATGTTTCCAGCGAAATACTATAAAAGTTATGGATAAACTTGAACTATAGAAAAACAATAAAGATATAAATAATACCTGTAAGCAAACTAATGTCAAAAAGATGTAAAAAGGTACCTACAACACAATATAAATTCATTATAAATATATAGTTAACATAAGTTATTTTTTATATAAATTCTTTTCTATATATATTATATTATATAGGTTGGAGTATGCAGTTAATTTTAATTATATCATAATATAATAAAGTTATTCAAAAAAAAATGTTATATATATCTATTTTTTTCTCTATATTAGAAGTTCTTTTAGTACTTGTTCCAGCCTTACTTGCGGTAGCATATGTAACGGTTGCAGAAAGAAAAACAATGGCTAGTATGCAAAGAAGATTAGGTCCTAATGTAGTAGGGTATTATGGACTATTACAAGCATTTGCAGATGCTTTAAAATTAATATTAAAAGAATATGTAGCACCTACTCAAGCTAATATTATTTTGTTTTTTTTAGGTCCTGTTATTACTTTAATATTTTCATTATTAGGTTATGGAGTAATACCTTATGGACCTGGATTAACAGTTAGTGATTTTAGTTTAGGTATATTATACTTATTAGCTGTTTCATCTTTGGCTACATATGGTATTTTATTAGCTGGTTGAAGTGCTAATAGTAAATATGCTTTTTTAGGTTCTTTAAGAAGTACAGCTCAATTAATTAGTTATGAATTAGTCTTAAGTTCTGCTATACTACTAGTAATATTTTTGACTGGTAGTTTAAATTTAACTATTAACATAGAATCTCAAAGGGCTGTTTGATTTATATTACCTCTTTTACCTATATTTATTATATTTTTTATAGGATCTATTGCTGAAACTAATAGAGCTCCATTTGATTTAGCAGAAGCAGAATCTGAACTTGTTAGTGGATTTATGACAGAACATGCTGCAGTTGTCTTTGTATTTTTTTTCTTAGCTGAGTATGCAAGTATAGTTTTAATGTGTATACTAAATAGTATATTATTTATAGGAGGTTATTTAGTTATTAATAATTTATTTATATTAAATATTTTTAATACAATATTATCTAATTTATTATTTTTAGATTGAGATTTTTCATTAGAATATTATTTTAAAGAAATATTTAGTATTTCTGGTTTAGAAGGATTATATTATGGTTTAAGTTTAGGATTAAAAAGTTCTATATTAGTATTTTCATTTATTTGAATTAGAGCTTCTTTTCCTAGAATACGTTTTGATCAATTAATGACATTCTGTTGAACTATTTTATTACCAATTCTTTTTGCTATAATTATTATAATACCAGGAATCATATATAATTATATTTCATTTCCTGTTAATATTATTCTATTGTAAATATTTTTAATTCTATTTATTGTTTTTATGGCTGACTATGCACGGCTACTTCGTAAGCAAGCTCTTATTTTTAAATCATAAGATTTCTTATTTATGATGCTTATTTTTAATACTAGTTTTTAGGGGAAAAATTTTTTTTTACATTTTATTTAATAAAGAAAATGTTTTTATCTTCATTATTATTAGTACCTATAATAGGTATATTTTTAATTTCTGGTACTATTTCTTATGAACATACTACAATTAAAGCTACATATTATAAAAGTATTGCTTTAATAGTATCTATCATTAATTTAATAATATCTTTAATTATATATGCATTGTTTGATTTTAATACTAATCAATTTCAATTTGTACAAGAGCATTATAATTTAAGTTATTTTGACATTTACTTAGGAATAGATGGAATTTCAATCTATTTTGTATTATTAACAACTATAATAATGCCTATAGCTATATTGTCAAATTGAAATTCAATAACTGAAAATATTAAATCATATTTAATATTAATGTTACTATTAGAAACATTATTGCTAGGAGTATTTTTAGTTTTAGATATATTATTATTTTATGTATTCTTTGAAAGTACATTACCACCATTATTTTTATTAATAGGTTTATTTGGATCTAGTAATAAAGTAAGAGCTAGTTTTTATATATTTTTATATACATTGTGAGGATCTTTATTCTTATTACTATCTATTTTAACTATGTCTTCTATAATGGGAACAACAGACTTTGATGCTTTATTTAAAACTAATTTTAATTATATTACGCAGTTATTTTTATTTATTGGAATATTTATAGCATTTGCTGTAAAAACTCCTACTATTTTTCTAAATAATTGATTATTAAAAGCTCATGTAGAATCTCCTTTAGGAGGAAGTATTGTACTTGCGGCTATTGTTTTAAAACTAAGTTTGTATGGTATATGTAGATTAATTTTACCTATATTACCTAAAGCATCTCTAAATTATACTTATATAATATATATAATAGGTGTTATTACAATAATATATGCTAGTTTTAGTACATTAAGAACTACAGATATTAAAGAATTGATTGCCTATAGTTCTGTATCACACGCTGCTGTATATTTAATAGGAATATTTAGTAATACTATTCAAGGTTTAGAAGGAAGTATATTATTAGGTTTAGCTCATGGATTTGTATCAAGTGGTTTATTTATATGTGCAGGTGGTATATTGTATGATAGATCAGGTACTAGATCTATTTATTTTTATAGAGGTATAGCTCAACTAATGCCATTATTTTCAATATTATTTTTTATATTAGCATTAGGAAATTGTGGTGTTCCTTTAACTTTAAATTTTGTAGGTGAATTTTTATCTCTTTACGGTGTTTTTGAGAGAATACCTCTTATGGGAGTTTTAGCTAGTTCTTCTATTATATTCTCAGCCGCCTATACTATTTACATGTTTAATCGTATAGGTTTTGGGGGATCCTTTAGTAAATTCTTCGAAGAAAATATAAGTGATATTACAAAAAGAGAATTCTATATATTATTTGTATTAGTATTATTCACAGTATTCTTTGGAATATACCCTAGTTTTATATTAGACGGTTTACATCATAGTGTATCTAGTTTAATTTATAGAACAGATATATTATTCACTGCAGCGTAATGAGCCAATATTAAAATTTGTAAAAATTTATTAGAAACTATTATGATGGTAGATTTATATATCTGTAATAGTTATAAAAATTTTTTCTCTAACTAATTAGGGCTAATATTTTAAATATTTGATAAAAACATAAAAATGCAATGAATAAAAAATATATACATAATTATATAACTAATTATATGTTTACTAGATTTTATAGTACAATAATGATTAATAAATATGATGACAATAATCTTAATTGTTTGTCTTCTCTTGATCCTTATTGAGTAACTGGTTTTACAGATGCTGAAGGTAGTTTCGGTGTTACAGTGAGTAAATCTTCTACAATTAAAATAGGTTGACAAGTTAGATCAAGATTCGTTATAAAATTGCATAATAAAGATTTAGCATTAATAGAGGAAATTCAAAAATTTTTTAAAGTTGGTAAGGTATACTTATCAGATGATTATGTAATTTTTGAAGTAACTAAATTAAATGATTAAATTGATGTTATAATTCCTCATTTTAATAAATACCCTTTATTAACTAAAAATTAGCAGATTTCTCTTTGTTTAAAAAAGTAGTTGAAATAGTCAATAAAGGAATAAATACTCTTTCTGATTTACAAGATATTTTAAACATAAAAGCTGCCATGAATAAAGGAATAAGTGAAGATTTAATTTTTAGTTTTCCAAATACTAGAGCTGTAGATAGACCTGTTGTAGCTAATAGTGAAATATCTAGCCCTGATTGAGTGGGAGGTTTTGTGGATGGAGAAGGAAATTTTTCAATTAAATTAAGAAAAAGTTCTTCTTACATTACAGGTTACTCAGTTAGACTTTGATTTCAAGTAAATCAAAATAACAGAGATAATTTATTAATAGAAAATCTTGTAAAATTTTTTGGTTGTGGAGTAACTTACCAAGATTCTAATGAAGTAACTTATTTTGTTGTAAGTAAATTAGAGGATACTTTTAATATCATAATACCATTTTTTGAAAAATATCCTCTTCGTGGTTTTAAATCAGCAGACTATCTTGATTTTAAAACTTGTGCTTTTATGATGAAAAGAAAAGAGCATTTAACTCCAGAAGGTTTATCCAAAATTCAAAATATAAAATCTGGAATGAATAGAGGTAGAATAATTAATTAAAAGAGAAGGTTTCACACACCAGCACTGTAAGATTTTTTTTTATGTATATGTCGCCAATTAACTAAATTTAATTCTATAGTTAATTGACGGGGTGGATGGAGGGTTATACTATAAGATTCCTTGTTTTTTTGATATTATTTCTTATCTGTTTACTATAACTACGGCGTAGCCAAACCCGGTGTATTTGAAAGATTACCTATATTAGGTATATTTGCTAGTTCTTCTATAATATTATCTGCAGCATATACAATTTATATGTTTAATAGAATAGGATTTGGAGGTTTATTTAGTAAGTTTTTTGAAGAAAATATATGCGATGTAACAAAAATAGAATTTTTTTTATTATTTACTTTAGTATTTTTTACAATTCTTTTCGGAATATATCCTTCTTTTATATTAGATGGTTTACATTATTCTATAGCAGGTTTAATATATTATATTTAGAAATGAGTTTGGCGGCTTGCTTTGCAGTACATATGCACTATTTCGTGCAAAGCAAGCCGTCGTGCAGCTAAATTATACTTATATAATATATATAATTGTAATTGGAAATAATTCGTAGCCTCCTTACTCCATCACAACTCTCCAATTGCCGTCCCAGACCTTCTCAGGTAGGGGAATGTGCTGCTAATCATCTTTCGATAGTTCTCTTTTGAGCTGTCTTGTGAACGCTTCCAGTGCAAAGTCATCTACTTCTATCGTTTTGGCCTTTTCGTTTTTTCTATCACTTTTCCTGTGATTAGTCTTACTTTTTTCACAAAAAAAAATTTTTTTTTATTAAAAATAATAATAAATATTTTAAATATTCAATAAAAGTAAATTCATAAATGATGCCTCAATTAGTACCTTTTTTTTTTATTAATGAAATAACTTTTGCTTTTGCAATTATAACAATAACAATTTATTTATTATCTAAATATATATTACCAAGATTTGTTCGTTTGTTTTTATCTCGTATATTTATATCAAAACTTTACAATAATAATAAATAATTTTATTTCTGTTGCTACGCAGCATAGCTTGCTGATTATCCATAATATTAAAAATAAATAAAAAATATATATATATATATATATATATGGATTTTTCAAGATTTATAATAAAGCTTAAAGTATAATGAATACTTTAAGTTTAAATCAAACAAATTTAGATATATCTAGTCCTTTAAATCAATTTGAAATAAGAGATTTATTAATTTTAGATGCTCCTATATTAGGTAATTTACATATCTCTGTAACAAATATAGGATTTTATTTAATGACAGGAGCTTTTTTTATATTAGTGTTAAATTTATTAAGTACAAATTATAATAAATTAGTAAGTAATTCTTGATCTATTAGTCAAGAATCTTTATACGCAACTATACATAGTATAGTAACAAATCAAATAAATTCAAAAAGTGGTCAAATTTATTTTCCTTTTATTTATACTTTATTTATTTTTATTTTAATTAATAATTTAATAGGTATGGTTCCTTATAGTTTTGCTTCAACTAGTCATTTTATTTTAACATTTGCTCTTAGTTTTACAATAGTTTTAGGAGCAACTATTTTAGGATTTAATAAACATGGTTTAACATTTTTTTCTCTTTTAGTTCCTGCAGGTTGCCCTTTAGCTTTATTACCTTTATTAGTTTTAATAGAATTTATATCTTACTTAGCTAGAAATATTTCTTTAGGTTTAAGACTGGCAGCTAACATAAAGTGAGTCTAGGTAACTTACTATTTGTGTTTAAGAACCAAATTCCGGGGAAGCCCTAAAGCTTTAATAACTAAGCTTTTAAGGGAAACCTTTTAAGTGGCCCAGTTAATCACTGTGGGTACAGTAATATCATTAAAGATTCTAGTAATAGGAATGGGTAATCGCGGATCTAAATCAGCATTAATTATAATGTTGTAAAAGAGCAACGAGTAGACGGTTCTTCAAGTATTATATAGTAATTCTTGTAAGGTGTACTCTAGTCGCCGGGAAATCCGGTTCTTGAAAGAAATTAAGTAATTCAAGATTAAAGATATCACAATAGCCTATCCTTAATTTATTTCTCTGGAATGACAAAGAGATTGATAAATATTAATAAAGTTAATTTTTGGTGAAGCCCACCTTTAAAGAAAGGATAAAGTATATTTTATATAATTTATGCCTTTAAAGAAAGGATAAGTTTGTGAACGGTTTTTATCAACCTTCCGCCCCAGGCCTAAGGACTTGGTCCTAGGCCGAAGGGTAAATATTAAAAAGTTAAATACTAGAAAAGAAAAATTTTCTAATTTTAATTTAAATAATGTTAGGATTATAAAACATTCGTGTAGCTTAATTTTTCTAGCTCCACATAAAAACAAATTATTAGGTTTCAGACAAGTAAATGTTAGATCATTTTCGACTTTAAGAAACGAAGTTTCAACTAATTTAGATTTAGTTATTTTTTCTAATGCCGATAAAGATAAACTAGATATCCTTAATTATATTAAAGGAAAATCTGGAATTTATATGTGAACTAATAAATTAAACGGTAAAAAGTATGTAGGTAGTTCTGTAGACTTAAGACGTAGAATATTGGAGTATTACAATGTTAATAGATTATTAAATGAAAAAAGTATGCCTATTAACATTGCGTTATTAAAACATGGTTATCAAAACTTTAGTTTTACTGTCTTAGAATTCTGTGATGTTAATAGTCTAATGTCTAGAGAAAAACACTTTTTTGAAGTATATTCTCCTGAGTATAATATATTAAAAACTCCTGGTAGTCCAGATCGGGGATCAGGGTGAAAACATTCAGAAGCAACAGTAGAAAATATACGTACTGCTGCAAAAAAAAGAATGGAATCTCCAGAAATCTTAGCTAAATTATCCGCAGCTCAATCTAGCGGTATCAAAGTTGAGGTAACTGATATGGAAACTCATACTTCTACTACTTATCATGCTATTAAAGCTGCAGCCCGTGCTTTAGGTATAGATAAAAGATATATCGAACATTACATTTATTTAGGTCAAGATAAACCTGTTTTAGGTAGATATATTTTTAAAATACTAAATTCTGAAGAGGAAAAATTTAATTCTTTAGGCGACGTAGCCTCCGAAAAAGTTCAAAAAACTTCTAAGAAAGTAGAGGTTATTAACGTTGAAACTGAAGAAGTTACAATATACCCTTCTATAGGTGCAGCAGCTAGAGCATTAGGTTACCGTCAACCTAGTATATCTTTATATTTAAAAGAAAATAGAACTAAACCTTTTAAAGGTTTATACTTATTTAAATTAGTTTAAGGGTAAATTTGTGCACGATTGTCAGGTCATATGTTATTAAATATTTTAGCTGGTTTTACTTACAATATAATGTCTTCAGGTATAATTTTCTTTTTTTTAGGTTTAATTCCTTTATCATTCATTATAGCTTTTTCAGGATTAGAATTAGGAATTGCATTTATACAAGCTCAAGTATTTGTGGTTTTAAGTTCTTCTTATATAAAAGATGGATTAGATTTACATTAGTGACTTGTATTAAAAATTAGATTTTTTTTGGCGGCTTGCTTTGCAGGACGAAGTAGCCGTAAGTACTCCTTCTATAAATAGACGTACAAATAGTTAATCAGATGGTCTATGGTTATGATTATGGTTATGGCTATGTCTATGGCTACATAATAATGCTTCGTACTTCGCACTGTGCACTGCGCCCTATTTTAAAAAAGTTTAAACAATTGTATATATTAAATATATACAATTATTTAGGGATATGAATCAAATGAATATTATAATTCAGGGAAAGTCTAGGAGTTATACAAGCATTTAAATAATAAATTTAGGTGAAAATTCAAGGTATTTAATAGAAAATTTTAATAGTTTAATAAATAATTTAATATATTAATAATATAATTATATTACGGACCAACAAGCCTATGAAAACTTTTATTTAGACAGACACAAGATAAAGCTTATATTTATCCTAATAAAAAAAAAAATTTTTTTGGCTGCTTATTGTGATTGTCTGTAAAAACCTTATAGTGATGTAATTGACAATTACAATTACATCATAATAGATGAGTTTGGTGATGGCTCTGATTGAACACTGTCCAAAAGCTTGACACATGCTAATCGAACGTTTAATTTATTGAATAAATTTATTAAAAGTGGTGAACAGGTGAGTATAAGATTATCAAACTACCTTAAAGTTAGGGGCAAAATCCCTAATATTAATAAAGGAAAATTCCGCTTTAAGATGACTAGATATATCATAGAGATAGGTAGTTGTTAAGGTAATGGCTTAACTAGCCTATAATTCTCTTAGTTGAAACTGAAATGGTTGATCAACCACATTGGGAATGAAAAAATCCCAAGGCAAGTGAGTACAGCAGTGGGGAATCTTGGTCAATGGCCTAACGGCTGAACTGGCTACTTGGAGGAATGGCCTACCTTAAATTAGTAATTTATAAGGAGTAGAGTGAAATGGTTAAATCGATTATCGAATAAAATTCTAAATATATATTTATAATGACAATATATATATTTATGTCTTGACGAATTATGTGCCAGCAGTCGCGGTAATACATAAGAGACTAGTGTTATTCATCTTTAATAGGTTTAAAGGGTCCCCAGACGGGAGAAATTTGCCTGAAAAGGAACAGTTTCTACCTAGAGTTTAATATGAGAAGGTCGTACTTATGGAGTAGAGATGAAATTCAGTGATACCTATAGGACTGGTAAAGGCGAAAGCAACCTTTTATGTAAAAACTGACGTTGAAGGACGAAGGCATAGGGCACAAATAGGATTAGGTACCCTAGTAGTCTATGCAGAAAATGATGAATGTCATAGATTAGGTAAATTAAATTACTTGGTTTATAAATGAAAGTGTAAGCATTCCACCTCAAGAGTAACGTGGCAACACCGGAACTGAAATCACTAGACCGTTTCTGACATCAGTAGTGAAGTATGTTATTTAATTCGATGATCCACGAAAAACCTTACCACAATCTGAATTATATAATAAATATAATAATTATATTTAGAATATAACAAGTGTTGCACGGCTGTTTCCAGTTAATGTTGTGAAACTGTGGTTTAGGCCATGGAATTAACGAAAACCCTAGCTTTATTTATGAATACTTTGATAAAGCTGTTTTTATCATTATATCGATAAAATAATAGGGCCAAAGACAAGTCATCATGGCCTTTGTATTGTGGGCTATAGACGTGCCACATATTCCTAAACAAAGAGAAGCAAAAATGTGAATTTAAGCTAATCTCAAAAAATAGGATAAAATATAAGATAAGGATTGTAGTCTGAAACTCGACTACATGAATAAGTAATTACTAGTAATCGTGAATCACCATGTCACGGTGAATAATACCTCGGATTGGTACTAACCACTCGTCGCATGCTGAAAGGAGTACATGCAATAAGTTTGCTATTTTATTATAAGTAAGTAAAAAATAGGTTTTAGATGTTATAGTAAAATTCTTCGTATGTATGACTCTAATTAGTGTTAAGTCGAAATACGGTTCGTGTAGTGGAAGTTGCACGGGATTTATTAATTTTATTTTTATAAGTTATGTATAATTTATATATTATGCATAAAGGAAGGTTCCGTTTGTGGGTATGACGGGTTGAGCTGTAAACTCAATAGCTATATTAGCTGTCGAAGGTTCAAGTCCTTTTCTTCCTAATTATAACCATTATATTTAGTTGATAATATTGTATCTATACAATTAATTAAAACATTATTGTAGTTAGTATCATTTGCTCCACTGCCCAGGCGACTCTCCAAAGAGTCGCCCGGGCTAAATAAAATGTATGAGGTTTATCCTTAGAGCTAGTTGGGCGAAGCCATCCTACACAAAACCAGCTGCATAAATTTTAGCAAACCCATCCTCATCATTGTAAGTTTTTAGATCAAATGTTCCTATGAAAGAATTGGAGGCGCAAGCTCTAGATGTTAAGTTATTGGATTTATCTAATAACAACTTACGGAAATCCTCTTTACTGTTAAACAAAAAATCAAAATAAAAGCTATTAATCTTAGAGACTTTACTGTTTCATAGTACGTTTTTAGTATTTAATTTCATCTTTTTGTTTTTGTTAATTATTATGTACACAATACGATAATTTTTGTTATATTATAAATTTATATAACTTACCGATAAAAAGAGCTATTATAAAATCATATACAGTAATTAGTATAAAATGTATAATAAGTGTATGTATAGTCTAAGATAAATATAGAAAACCTATTAAATAACCTAAAATTTACTTTATAAAACCGAAATTTTTTAATGATAAATTTACTTCAATAGCCCGGGGCGACTTCAAAGAGTTGCCTGGGCAGCGGAGCAGAGGAAAAATTATTTACAAATTGACTGGTTGTTAAACCTAAAAATATTGAATCTAGAGCTTGCTGGGCGAACCCATCCATAAATAAATATTTATTATGAACTTTCTATAGCTCAATGGTAGAGCAGGATACTGTTAATATCTCGATAAATGTTCGAATCATTTTAGAAGGATAAAAACCAAATTATACATAATTGTGTAATAATCTTTTTTTTCTTTAATTAATATAATTGCGACTATATATACAAGCCTTCTACAAATTTTATTTGAGGGGCAGCCCTAATTATAATTTTAATAATAATATTGGCAGCGTACTTCATACTTACGTAGCGCTTGCTTACTCACGAAGTAGTGCGAAGCTGCATACTTTGTAAGCCATAAATAATGAAAAGAATAATAAAAGAACAATAATATAAACGAATAATATAATAATTATAAATTAGTAACAATAATAAAAAAAAATAATAATAATAATAATAATAAATGACCAATTTGATTAGAAATAATTTTCAAGATCATCCTTTTCATTTAGTTTCTCCATCTCCATGACCTTTAAATACAAGTATATCTTTATTTAGTTTAACTACAACTGCTGTATTATTCATGCATAATTTTAGTAATGCTTATTATTTTTTATTTCTAGCATTCTTTTTATTAATATCATCAATGTCTTTTTGATTTCGTGATATTATAAGCGAAAGTACATTTATAGTCGTCTAGTGCTTTCTTTAAATTTCACTATATGCTGGAAAATCTTATAATTAAAAGACAATCAGCAGGAAACCAAAGTAATATGTAATGTTATTAGTAGGTTCCTCAGAGACTACATGTGAAAAGCTAGTGTTATATTAATAAATCATTAGTTAAGATATAGTCCAAACAATATAGTGATATATTGATTAATAATATTTGACATTATTAGAAAATCATACGAAAAATATATACTTTACGAATAAAAAGAAAATTAATTGTTACTCTTACATAAACTATAGAAAATATCATACAGTAAATAACTTAAAATCCAGTCAATTAGGTTATTATCTAGCAGGTTTAATTGAAGGAGATGGTTCAATTATCCTTAGAAAAGGCGATAAAGAAAAAACATCTCCTAAAATAGTTTTTACTTTTGGAGAACGTGAAAAACCTATGTACGAGAAATTACAGCAAACACTTAAATCTGGTGTCATATATGTTGAGCCAAATAAAGTTTGTAGATATAGTATTACTAGTTCTAAGGATATTATTAATGTAATTAATCTTGTGAATGGTAAATTTCGTACACCAAAAATAGAAGCTTTATATAAAGCTATAGATAATTTAAATAAATGGCGAGAAGCTAATCTAGTAAAATTACCTTTAGATAATAGTAGTTTAGATTCTAATGCATGATTAGCCGGATTTATTGATGCTGATGGTCATTTTTCAATAAAATTAACAGGTTGTTATGGTTCAGATGATTCTGATAGTAGAGGTAGAGTTCAATGTGTTTTTTCTATTAATCAAAGCGAACTTAATCGTACTACACTTGAATCTAATGTACCTTTTATGACTAAATTAGCAGAATTTTTTAATGTTAATTTAAATCATAAAGTTGCTAATAGCCCTGATTTTAAAGAACCAGCTAAAACTATAGTATTTTTTGCTCAATCTGATAGAAAGCATTTCATTATTGTAGGTTATTTAACTAAATTCCCTTTAATGACAAGTAAATATTTAAACTATTTATCTTTTGTTGAAGCTTTAAAATATTTAGGTAAAAGATTGACAAAAGAGGAGATTTTAGAAGTAAGATTATTGAAAAATTCTATGAATAATCAACGTAAAGAGTATAATTGAGATTATTTAAATAATTTTTATAGTTAATTAAATTTATATTTTTCTAGATTGATTTTCCTAGCGTGGTAAAACCCGCTCAGGAAATGTTATCATTGACTTTTTTAGGTGACCATTCTCTCGCTGTACAAAAGGGGTTAAATTTAGGAGTTATTTTATTCATAGTTTCTGAAGCCTTATTTTTTATGGCTATATTTTGAGCATTTTTTCATAGTGCTTTAACTCCTACTGTTGAGTTAGGAGCTCAATGACCCCCTATGGGTATAGAACCTGTAAATCCTTTTGAATTACCTTTACTTAATACAGTAATATTATTATCAAGTGGTGCTACAGTTACATATGCTCACCATTCTTTAATTCAAGGAGGAAGAATTGGATCTTTATATGGATCAATTGCTACAATATTATTAGCTATAATATTTACAGCATTTCAAGGTATAGAATATAGTGTATCATCTTTTACTATAAGTGATAGTGTATTTGGTACATGTTTTTTTTTTAGTACTGGTTTTCACGGAATACATGTTATAGTAGGAACTATATTCTTAGGAATAGCATTCTGAAGAATACTTGCATATCATTTAACAGATAATCATCACTTAGGTTTTGAAGCAGGAATATTATATTGACATTTTGTTGATGTAGTTTGATTATTCTTGTATATATCAGTATATTACTGAGGATCTTAAAAGAAAATTATATTTACTTTATGGGACAATTCCGTAGTGCGGTTGCAAAGCAAGACTTCGTGCGAAAGAGCCGCCATATTGGTACTCATATAAAACTTCGGTATTTCCATTCTCGTTCAAGCTCAAAACTTTTAAGAAATAGGATCATCTTAGAGTTTTTCTTTAAAAGAGAGGAAGTATTGGGATCTTAGTATAATGGTAATACATATGACTTTTAATCATTAAATTGTTGGTTCGAATCCGACAGGTCCCAAAACGATTATCATTTAATGGTAGGATTACTATTTAATGGTAGAATTACTATTTAATGGTAGGATTAGCATGATAATCGTCAGAATAATCCGATTCTTTTTATAAAATAAAATATTTAAAACTAAAATGAAAAATAACAATATTAATAACAATAATTATTTACAAACAAGCCCAGTTAGATCTTACGATAATATAGATGAAAATAAAAGAAATATATATAAATAAAATAAAAGTGGTATTTATAGATGAATTAATAAAATTAATAATAAAAGTTATGTAGGAAGTTCTATTAATTTATCTTATAGATTCAGAACATATTTTTCTTTAAATGGAATTAAAAGAGTATTAAATAAAGAATCAAGTATGATATATAGTTCTATATTAAAGTATGGTTATATAAATTTTACCTTAGATATACTTGAATACTGTGATAAGAATGTTATCATTGATAGAGAACAATATTATATAAATTTATTTAAATCTGAATATAACATATTAAAAATAGCAAGTTCACGTTCTGGTCATAAACTTACTTATAATACTAAAAAAGCTATTAGTATTACTTCAAAAGGTCGTAAAATTTTTAGAGAGCATAAATTGGAAAATAAATTAGAAATAAAACATAATAATAATAATTTCCCTAAAACTACAGAATTAAAAACTAAATTAAAATTATCATTAAGAAGCCAAGGAGTTAGCGTAAAAATATTTGATTCTTCAAAGAATCTTATTAATCAAGAGCTCGCGCCTTGAATATAAAGAGTGCTGCAGAATATTTAGGTGTTGATTATAGAACTATAAGTAATATATTTGATACTGGTATATCTTATGATAATTTTATATATGAATTTGAACCTAAAGATCTTAGAATATGAATTTATGATAATAATTCTAATTTTATTAATGTTCTAAATAATGCTAAAACAACAAGTATATATTATAATATACCTTGTGCTACTTTATCCGCTTATATAAAATCAGGTAAACATTATAAAAAGAATTCATAGAGCTGAGCCTAAAAATTAAGATTATATTAAATTAATACATAATATAACAATTGTAATTTAATGGTAAAATAACCATCTACCACATGGTAGTTGTCGGTTCAATTCCGACCAATTGTATATACTATAAGAGAATATAGTTTAAAGGTAAAACAGTAACCTTCCACGTTACAAATCCGGGTTCGATTCTCCGGTATTCTTATTAGATTATAATATTATTGTTATAATGATAATTATAACTATAATTATAATAATATAGTATAGTCTAAAAAATTTCAGAGCCAATAATGCCTCTTTTTAATTAATATAAATAATAAACAATAAACATGAAAAAAATAATGAAGAGCTTGCGCCCAAAATTTAGAACAATTATATCAAGCAACGAAGCGAGGAGAGATTCTACATTTACTTTATGCTTATCTTGATAATATAGAAAGACAAATTACATATTTACCAATGGTAAATAAAAAAAAATGAAACAGATATATTAGATATTAATATCTCTATTAACCCAAGTGATACAATGTGTATTTTTACTGTTAATAATAATATACATGAAAATAAAGAAAGTACACATAATTTCACTGGTAAAATGGTTGTTGTTAATAGTCTATTAGAAGTAAATTTAATTCGATTATCAAAATTGTTAGGTTATTTAAAAATAAATAAATTAACTATATTTTCAATTAATATCCGGAATAATTTTGAAGATCAACGCTTTTTAGTTAAAGAATCCTCTACTGTTAGATATATAGAAATAGGAATAGAAGTTCCACATAATGAGTCTTTTAAACCTTTAGATCATTATCTAAATAACCCTGAAATTAAATCTCTAACTATGAGACTTCTTTTATATAGAACACTTTATAGTTATTTATATTAAATAACATCTTAAGATATTTAGGGAGCCTAAATTTAGGGAAAGTAGCCATTGGTAAGGCGAGGTATTTGCTCTATACTATGCAATAGCATCGGAGTGTTCGAATCATTCCTTTTCCGGGTATAAAAAGGAAGAATCGTCATTGGTAGGACTAGATATCTACTAAATATTGTGTTTTTACACCTAGAAGTTCGAATCTTCTTTCTTCCGAAAAATAATAAATCTTATTAGGTTAATAGAACTTTTTTAATAAAAAAAAATATAATTCATGAACAAAATAAGTTATAAATTAAATCCTGATTGAGTAACAGGCTTCATAGACGGTGAAGGATGTTTTACAGTAATAATAACTAGAGATTTAAAATATAAATTAGGATGACGTATTCAACCTGTTTTTAAAATAAAATTATATAAAAAAGATAAAGAATTACTTGAAAAAATTAAATTTTATTTTAATGAAATAAATACAATAAGTATAATGGTAACTTTGCTTATTATAGTGTATATAATTTATATCAGATTATAAAAATAATTATACCTAATTTTAAGAAGAGCTAGCTGGGCGAACCCATCCTTCTTTAATTACTTGTAAGCAAAGTGATTTTTTATTGTTTAATAACATAATAGAAATAATAAGTAAAAATAAATATTTAAATAATATAGACTTAATAAAAATTGTAAGTTTAAGAGCTTCTTTAAATAAAGGAGGGCTTCACCCAACAAGCTCTAGTTTAAACATTAAGGAAAAATAAAAGTTTCCGAAAAGAGTGTAATTTAATGGTAAAATGCTGAGCTTCAACCTCAAATTTCTTAGTTCAAGTCTAAGTACTCTTGTAGATATATATATATATATGTATATATATACAATAAATATTTTTGTGCTACGCACAAAATGATAATGATAATGACAATGACAATCCCTGCGTAGCACATAGTTCCGCAGCCATAAATTAGAATTAGTAACTTAATTGGTAAAGAACTTTCTTGTCACGAAAGGAGATATCGGTTCAATTCCGTTCTAATTCGTTTTTAAGAAATTAGTGTCTAATATACTATATATATATTATATATTAAATAAAAATATAGTTTAACACTAAATCTTATATATATATATATTCCTCTCATCGAGGTTTTTATCTTAATTATTATAAATGAATAATTTATTTATTATAAATGAAATTTATACAAATGGTTATAAAAGTGAAATATTAGATATAATTTGTTTATTTGTTATTTTTTGTGGTATATTTGTTATTATAAGTAAAAATCCTATTATATCTTTATTATTTTTGATAGGATTATTTTTAGGGATATCTTCTTATTTAATAATATTAGGTTTAAGTTTTATAGGTCTATCTTATTTAATAGTTTATATAGGTGCTGTATCAATTTTATTTTTATTTATTTTAATGTTAATAAATATTAGAATGAGTGAATTACAAAGTAATACTAATAACAGTATACCTTTAGCTATTAGCATTGCGATATTATTTAATTATCCTTTATTTCAGTTATTACCATATGAAATTGCAATTTTAAATAATTATAATTATTATTTAAATAATATTTTATACAATATATCATTAAATAAAATATATAATGTCAAATTTGACATTTATTTAAATAATAATCCATCTGTATTATTTGCTACAAGTAAAGTTTGGGATAATAATTTAGGAGAAGTTAATCATATAACAAGTATAGGTAACATAATGTATACTAATTACAATATGTGACTTATAATAGCTAGTTTTATATTATTATTAGCCATGGTAGGTGCTATAATAATAACAATAAAACAAAAAAATTAATATAAAGAGATTAACTCAATGGTAGAGTAGCTGTTTTACACACAGAAAGTTAAGTGTTCGAATCACTTATCTCTTATTTTAAAAGAACAATATGTATATATATTAAAATAAGTAGATATATTAAAATATAATAATAAAAAAAAAAAAATAGAATATCTATATAATATTATATACATGAAAGGTTAGGTATTTAAACTACTTAAAATTTAAATTCTTTAGCTTAAGTGGTAAAGCGCATTTTTGATAAGAATGATATTCAAGTTCAAGTCTTGAAAGAATTAAAGAGAATTGACCTAAAGGTTTCTTTTTTTTATGAGGGCTGCTGGGCGAAACCGTCCTTAAATAACTCTTTTATAAATATGTATATAGTTGTATTTATTGCCTACAAGGTTTGCTTTGTATCCTCTAAGCTATAAATAGCAATATTGAACACCTATTAAATATTATACTTTAGACATAAAAGCTACAAAGAAAGTTGGCTGAGTGGTTATAGCGGCTAGTTAGAGTTTAGTTAAAAATTTAATTTTCCATAGGTTCGAATCCTATACTTTCTGAGTTAATAAAATAAAAAGATATAAATAGTATAAGAGAATTGGCTGAGTGGTTATAGCGGCTAGTTTGAGTCTAGTTTAATTAGTAATGATTGCATCCGTTCGAATCGGATATTCTCTGAAATTACAAACGAATTGTATCCAACCGATTAGGTATCTTATTAGGGTTAATAAATAGTTATATTAGATTCATAATTATTAATATGTATTATTATTCTTTTTTTTTTTTATGGCTGCTTATTGTGATTGTTCGTAAAGGAGTGCTTATGAAGGCTTTCTTTGTACCCGTACTGAAGGTTCAAAACGATTAGTTCTAGGGGCAACCTTAATTAAAAATTATATTTTTTACAAATTCGAATCTGATACTTTATGTGCTACTATAAAATTATCATAATAATAAATAACGGGTTAGGGCTGGATGGATTAAAGCGCCTCTTTTGGGTAGAGGATTTACTTCGTTCGATTCGAGGTGACCCGATTTGGATTCATGATAATCCGAAAATATAAATTTTATAGAAATATAATCGATACAAAAGAAATTTTTATACATATATTTATGTAAGTATATAAAGAGACTATTAAGAAAAATAGCTATGTATTAAAGAGATATATTTTATCTTTATTATATTAAGATAATAAACTCTGAGAGAAATTAAATAATAAACGAAGCGAATTGAAATATCTTATTAGCTTTAGGAAAAGAAATCAAAAGAGATTCTATGATTAGTGTGAATGAAAATAGATTAGTCTATATAATAAGTAAAATGGTTTTAAAACTGTTTGAATGTTTTGGGGAACCTTCCTCAAAGACTAAATATAATACATAAGCGATAGTTTATAGTACCGTGAGGGAAATTTAACAAATAGTAGTTTTATAAGCAGTCCAAGCGAAAGCAAGGGCGTACCTTTTGCATAATGGGTCACCAAGTTAACATTAGATGCGAGCTAATTAATATAGCATAGTTAAACCGGTCATAAAAAAAATGAATAGTATCTAAAGTTAGACCCGAAGGTTAGTGATCTTACTATAATCAGGACTATAAAGGTCCGAACGGGTTATCGTTGCAAAGATATCCGAAGAATTGTGGTAAGTATAGTGAAAGACAACTCTGACTAACATAGCTGGTTTTCTGCGAAACCTATAATAGTAGGCAATTTAAGTAACATTTTAGCAGGTACAGAACTTAATCTCAGACAAAATGTGTTATTTATAATAATTTATAAACACATTTTATTTTGTATAGATCGGGGGATCATGAAGATTTTACCGGTGAGTTTGTGGACTCGGAATGGTAAAAATGAATCTTGAATTATCGGACATAGAATGATAAGGTTGTATGTCAAAAGGGAAACAGCCCAGAACAAGAGTTAAGGTTCCAAAATTATTATTAAGTGAAATTAAGAAAGTTTCTATATAAGTCGACAAGGAGATAGGCTTAGAAGCAGCCATAATTTAAAGATCTCGTACCAGAGCACTTGTTAAATGTTAGAAGCATCGAAAATTTAACGGATCTAAATAATATACCGATACCTTGTCCATATATTAAAAAAAAAATAAATTTAATTTTTAATATTATGGGGTAGCAGAACGTTGGGTTAATATTAGAATTTTCTTTGTTAAAGAAAAATTATATAATAACTCAAGTGAGAATGGTGACATGAGTAACGAAAAAGAAAAATCTCGCCTTAAGCTTATGGTTTTTATAAGTAACGGCCTCTAAGTTTATAATCTGAAGGTTAAAACGATGAGAAAAATCTTATTACTATTAAGACAACATTTTTTAAGTGAAAAGTGTGCTGGAAATAATTAGTAATATTTTAATATTATTATAATATAATAAACTAAATAGATGAGTATTATAATATTAAAACCGTACCTAGATACTGCAACAAGTAAGCTAGTAGAGAATACGAAGGCGCATGAGATAACAATCATAAAGGAACTCGGCAAATTGACTACCGTAACTTAGGGATAAGGAGGGCTCATTTATCTTGATTAATATCAAGTAAAAAGGAAGAAGCATGAAATAATGTTGTACGACTGTTTAATTAAAACAAAGCACTTTGCAAAAGATAATAAATCTAAGTATTGAGTGTGATTTCTGCCCGGTGCCGGCTGGTTAACGAAATTAACTAAATCTAAAAAGTTTGGTTTTTAAGGAACCCCCGGTTAATGGCGGCCTTAACGTGAGGGTCCTAAGGTAGCGGAATACCTTGGCCGTTAAATGCGGTCTTGCATGAATGATGTAACGATACAACAACTGTCTCTATGATTGACTCAGTGAAATTGGAATAGCTGTGCAGATACAGTTTACCTCTAGTTAGACGAGAAGACCCTATGCAGCTTTACTGTTACTAATTATTGAATATAACCCGAGCAAATTTTAATTCATAAGGTTTATTGATAAGATAAAATTGAAAAACCTTTATTTGCTTATTATATTATAAACCTTAAAAGGAACAGTTATTAGGAGACAGTTTATGTGGGGCACAGACCCCATAAAGAGTAAATGGGAGTATCTAATAATATATCTTCTATAAGATAATTTTATTTTTTATTGTTTGTAATTAAATTTAACTTTGTTATATTTAATCCTATATTTTTTAAATTTGATGTAAATATATATACATATAATTAGGTAAGATTTTCCCTATAGAGAAATTAGTTGTATAAAAAAAAAATATAAAAATTTTATTTTTATATTTTTATAGTTATTAATAATTAATTATTATTAATAATCATGTTAAATACTTATCAAGTTTAATGGCTTAATCTTGCTTTACTGTTTGATTGACAACAAATCTTACAGTCGCGTAAGCGGGGCATTGGATCACAAGATACAAAAAGGAAAGATCTTGGATTATTGGAAAAGCTACGCTAGGGATGTTTGTCCTTCAATATTTTTATGGCCGGCTATTTAATAAGCCTCCCATAAAAATGATTGAAAATATATTGGGTTAATTTCAAGAATTACTTTAAGAACTCGCTTTTTTTAGCCGTAGCCAAAAAGTAAATTTGAAGCGAAATTTATCTTAACATTAATTTTTATAAGATAAAATCGTTCAACGACTAAAAGGTGAGTAATGTTAACAATAATCCTTTATTAATGCCCAACTTTTTTTTTTAGTTTGTATAATAAAATTAATAATTGTAAAGTCATTATGAAAAGTAAATAGTATATGCAAAAATATCTAAATTATTCTAAAGTATTTTATGGACAATCAGGAGCTTGTCCCTCCGAAAATAATATTTTTAATAAAAATATTAATAAAAATTATAAATTAATACCATTTAATATTACGAAAAATAGTGTAGGTGAAACTAAATATTTCCCATCTGCTTTTAAAGAATGAAGAAATAGTGTTTATTTCTTTAATCATAATCATACGAAAAATTTACCTCTTTATGATATTAATATAAATAGATTGTTAAAAGGTTATTTTAAATTATATTTTAATAATAAAATTATAAAAGATAAATTTATACCAAATAAATTAAAACGTTTATCTTTAAATAGAATATTTGTAAGTAAAGCCGAAATAAAACATACTAATTCTAAAGCTATTATAACAATATATGTTTATAATAGAGAAGGAATATCTTTATTAAAAAAATTAAGAAAATTAAAAAAATCTATTCTTGAAATAAAAAAATTTTATTATAAATATAAAAGTATTACTGGGGGCGACGAAGTCAGTTCTATTTATGGACGGCTTCGCCCAGCAAGCTCAAAATTATTAAAATATATATTATATAAAGAATTAATTTATATTAGAAAATATAAATTACAATTTTCTCTTAATAAATTAAAATTTAAAGATAAATTCTTATATAAAATAAGTAAATTAATAAGTAGATTTTATAATAAGAAGGTTGAATTTAATATAATTAATTTAAAGTCTATTGCTTATAATACTAGTATTTTTACGGAAATAATAAAACTTAAATTAAGAAATAAAAAAACAAATGTATTAAAAATAATGAATTTTGTTTTGGCTAAAGCTATTATATTAGAAGAAAATAATATAAAAGAAAGAAGTAGATTAGTTAAAAATGTAAATTTAAGTATTTTAGAAAATAGATATAAAAATCTTAATCTTAGTTCTATTGTTAATAAAAATAATTTAGATGAAATATTAAAAAATTTACAGCTACGAAACCGTAGCAACCATAATGGACAATCAGGAGCTTGCCTCTCCGAAAATATTGAGGACGGCTTCGCCCAGGAGCCTCAAAATGTTATATTTAATAATATTAAATATAAAATCTTAGGAGGTATAAGATTAGAAATTAAAGGTAGATTAACTAAACGTTATAGAGCTGATAGAGCTCTATATAAAGTAAAATGAAAAGGAGGATTAAAAAATATAGATTCCTCTTATAAAGGATTATCTGCTGTAAATTTTAGAGGTAATACTAATTCTAATGTAGAATATTCAATAGGTATATGAAAACGTCGTATTGGAGCTTTTGCTGTAAAAGGCTGAATTAGTGGAAAATAAATAATTTAAATACAACTAATAAAAAAAATGAAGAAATAGTCTGAACCATTTTGTAAAAAATGGAAATAAAAATTTATGATAACAAGTTGAACAGGCTAATTTGCGCAAGAGTGTACAAAATGAGTGCGCGGTTTGGCACCTCGATGTCGGCTTAACTTATCCTCATGGATGCAGGAACTATGTAGGGTACGACTGTTCGTCGATTAAAAAGTTACATGAGCTGGGTTAAATACGTCGTGAGACAGTATGGTTTCTATCTTCTAGAGGAAATTAGAATATAATAAGGAATAACCTTGTACGAAAGGAACCTGGGTACCGCCTTATTTTTCAAAAAAAAATAATGGTTTTGTTAACCTATGGTTTATCTGTTGTTTATGTGTCTAGATATTAATTAAGGTATAATTTTTATTATACAAGAATGTTACTTTCACTTAGGTAAATATATAGCATAAGCACGGCAGAAAAGCTAAGTTAGCCAAAGATAAGTGCTGAAAGCATATAAGCACGAAGCTTACCTTAAAATATTTCTTAAATATACGTAAAATAATATTACGATAATAGGCTTAGTTTGTAATAATCTGGAGATTTTTAGATACTAAGTACTAATTTTATAAATAACTAAATATTTATATTTGTATCTTATATATAGCTTGGTTAGCATAAAAGTAATGCAATTGTTTTGTAATCAATAGAAGCAAGTGCGATACTTGCACTAAGCTTAGGATTAGTAGTCAAGATTTTTTAATGGTAAGACTAAAACTCATTAGATATATAATTGATAAAAAATTTATATCATTAAAACTCCATAATCAATGTCAAGCTTAGGGTGAGTAGTATTACATTTTTTTTTTGGAGGATGGCTTCCCCCCCCCCCCCCTGCAAGCTCTGGATTTTGTTGGATTTTTGAATTTGTATAATATATTTAGGTGCATCAGGAAAATATCGCCGACTTGCAAGGAAAGATTGAGCCTGTGGAGTCCTAAGAGATGCAAAATCTCTAGTAGAAAAGCAACAAGTTCAACATGGAGAGCGATTAGCTGGATTTATTTCAGGAGAAGGATCTTTATACGTAAGAGTAAGTAAATCCGAAACAAATATAGGATTAAGAGTACAGCTAGTATTTACTATATCTCAGCATACTAGAGATAAAGAACTTTTAACTAGTTTTATAGAATACTTAGAATGTGGAATGGTTCGATTTTATAGTAATAGAAATCTCTGTGACTTTGTTTGTTCAAAATATAAAGATATATACGACATAATTATACCTTAAAAAAAAAACATCCAATTTTAGGTGTTAAATCTCAAGACTTCAATGATTGATGCAAAATTGCAAAAGAAATGAAATTAGGTAACCATTTGACTTCTAATGGTTTAGAAACAATTTTAAGAATAAAAGCTAATATGAATAAAGGTCGAATACTAGATTAAGATTGTTTATACAGATTCTTTTTTTTTTTATTAGCCGACTATTTTAATATAATGTTTAATTAACTAAGGTTATTTAATATATTCTAGGACTAGTAGACAAGTGGTTACGTCATAGCTTTTTCAATGCTAATATCGCGGGTTCAAATCCTGTCTAGTCTAAAATATATAATTTTATATAGATTATAATTTTTTTAATAAAGGCTATAGCTTAATTGGTAAAGTATACTGCTCATGACAGTAACTATGAGTGTTCAAGTCACTTTAGCCTTATGTTGCGGGTTAGTGTAATAGTAACACATTTGACTCATGATTAAATAATAATGGTGCAACTCCATTATCCGCATTTATTAAAATATATAATAATAATAATATATTATTAAGTTTAATTATATCCGAGTGCTAAAATAGGTAGACAGTGCGGGGCGATTAGCTGTTATACAAGGGTATTATATAAGATATGAGAAACTTATAAGTGTCATATTATCTTTATGGCTATTCGTAAGGAAAATTGTGATTTGTTGTTTAAGGTGTTATTATTCATATTATAATTTGAACAATATAAACATTATGTATAAGTTTTATAATAATAGTAATAATAATTATAATATTATATAACCTAAGTGCTGGAATGGTATACAGGCCCTTTTATTTGTTTTATTATTTGTTTAGTAAGTTATAAGATTTGTAAAAAAAATTTTTTTTATGATTGTTAAATTTTTTTTATACTTAACTGCTAAATGGGCTAGGGAATAAAATTAACTTCCTATAAATCTGAGTGCTGGAATGGTAGACAGAGGGTACTTAAGATACTCTGATTTGACGTCGTAGGTGTTCAAGTCACCTCTCAGATACTATTATAAACATTAAGCAGGATTTAGTTTTATAATAAATTTGAATTTTAATAATATTATAGTATTATTTAAATTCAGCTAACCCTTTAAGTTAGTTAAAATAAGTATTAGATGGTAGATCTTCGATGATCCAATTAAAGGAAAAGGCTGACACCCTACCTCCTTTAATCCAGCGGTCTTATTCTTAATTGCTTAAAGGTGAAAGTCTTCACTGAGTAAATATAGCAAATATGATACTATGGATTTATACATTCTATTATTTTTACTTAATCCAAGATGGTTGGGTCATAAGTTCAACCGAGCATCCTTAAATATTATCAAACTTCGTTTATGATTTAATAACGTTGGAGAACTAACCCATAATGTTCGGGATAGTTCCTTTAAGGTCCTTATATTGTACAGTTTATAATGTGAATAAAACCCAGAGCTAGCCATCCTAAAATTAAGTAGCATTATATGCGTGACTGAGGAAGAAAATCCCTCAGGTTGCAATATCCTTGTATTTCGGGACGAATAGTATGAATTTATATTGAAGTTTTGGAATTACCTGCTTATATTTATTTATGTTTTAGCGTTTAAAGACTTTTACTTAAATATAAAAACCGTCATAAAAAATTACACAAAAATTTTATCTTATTTACAAATACATAAAACGAATTTTAGTACCTTACCAGACCAAGAAAGTTTTAAAAAAGATCAAAAAATATCCCCAGTAGTTGTATATTTAAATGTTGATGTTGAAATGTCAATTATTTTTAAAGATAACAAAAATAAAGCTGGTATATATAGATGAGTTAATACTAATAATGGTAAATCTTATATCGGTTCATCTAAAAATCTATCAAGAAGACTAAGACAATATTTTACAACTAGCTTTATTCAAGCCGAATTGATTAAAAATAACAGTTACATATATAGAGCTATTCTTAAGTATGGGTATAATAATTTTAGATTAGAAATTTTAGAGTACTGTGATCCAATTATAGTGATTAAAAGAGAACAATTCTATCTTGATACATTTAGACCAAGTTACAACATTTTAAAACAAGCGGGATCTTTATTGGGGTTTAAACATAGCGATATTACTAAACAGTATATTAGTGAAGTTAACAAAGATGCAGTAAGATCTAGCGAAACTAGATTAAAAATAGCAACTACTCTATCTAAAGGTGTCCTTATTTATGTTAAAAATAATGAGACGGGAGTAATTAAATCTTTTGTTTCCATTAGACAAGCCGCTGAATTTATCCAAGTGCAGTTTAGTTATATATCAAAACAGCTTAATAAAAATAAATTTTATTTAGGGAGAGGTTTTTTTGTATATAGTTCTTCTGATAATCTGAAGGATATTCTTAACAGCAAAGTATATATTTCAGCTATAGCTAAAATTAACAAAAAAGGCAAAGAGTAAGTATAAAATTTTATTAACAGCAGCCTTAAAAATCGCTATAGCTCTTACCTTAGTAACTAGTTAGTCTTAAACTCTTGAGTGTTCAAGTCACTCCTTAGGTAAGATTTTGAATAAAATCCTTAAACACAATCAAATCCAGAGCTTGCAGGGGGGGAAAAGCCATCCTCCAATTATATTTTTAGCCGCAGCCTTAAAAATAAGGGGAAGTAGTATAACGGGTAGTACAACAATTTTGCATGTTGTGAGTTTAGGTTCAAGTCCTAATTTCTCCACCTTAGGATATTTTAATAATAAATTATGTTATTATTAAATTATATGATCCTTTTTATATAATTAAAACAAAACTAATATGAAGACAATAATAAATTTAACACCAATTAAAATTCTAATGCAGAAACATCTAAATTACTTATATCTGAACAAAATCAAGAGCTTGCAGGCGAAGCCATAAAAATAAAGGTCAAAATAAATCTGGAATTTATCGTTGAAATAATTTAATAACAGGGAATAATATATAGGAAGTGCTATAAATTTAACTAAATGACTTAAAGATTATTTTAGGCACTAATAAAAAAAAAAGAATTATCTAGACATAAAAGTATAATTAGTAATTCCTTATTAAAAATTGGTTATTCAAATTTTAGTTTAGATATATTTGAATGCTGTGAACCAAAATTATTATTAAGAGAATAATATTATTTTGATACTCTTAAACCAAAATATAATATACTCAAGGTTGTAGGTTTACGACTGAGAGCTAAACATTCTCCCCCCCCCCCGAGGCGGAGGCACTGCGCAGCGAGTCCTGGGCCGGAGGAAGAAACATTATAAAAATTTAAGAATCGTAAACTTAGTCCTGAGGCTATTATTAATTTAAAGTATGCTAAAAAGGGTATAACATCTACATCTCTCTTAAGAAAAACTAATCATTTATTAGCAACTGGTTATGTGACAACATTAGTAAATTTGAATGATAATTCTGTAAAAGTATATCCTTTTGTGAGTGAAGCTGTCAGAGATATGGGTCTTAATCATTATAATCTTAAATATTATATTAATACAGGTAAATTCAATAAGAAATACTTATTTAATAAGTAAAATTTTTAGATAATGTACATATATCTACTTAAGCTATAGTTTAATAGGTAAAACCTGTTTTGCATACTGTCATTTGGAGATATCACTTTCTGATATCTCCAAAGCTCGAAAAGCTCAATGGTTGAGCGGAACGCTGAAGACGTTTAGGTTGTAAGTTCAAATCTTATTTCGAGCATGAAAATAAATAATTTAAATATATATATATGCAGATGTGTTGGAATTGGTAAACTTCGAATGCTAAAAAGGTAGACAATGTAAGTTAAGGATTTATTGATTTGTAGCCGTGAAGGTTCAAGTCCCTCTTTGAATAATAGAAAAAGATAACTAAAGGTAAAGCAAGTTATATATTAATAATGTTTAATATAAACTTAGGAGTTCGATTCTCCTTGTTTTGGTGCAGCCAGAAAAATTTAATGTTTATTTTTTTTATAGGTGTGTTGGAATGGTAAACAAGCTCCGCTTAGGACGGAGAGGTGAAAACCGTACAAGTTCAAGTCTTGTCACCTATATTAAGTACTATTTTTTTTATTCAAGAGCTTGCTGGAGGGAAGCCATCCTCAAATTAAATGAATTTGTTAATAATATATGTATATTTATAAACATTAGGGGAGCTGGCTACTTCGTACTTCGTATGAAGTACGCCGTCGTGAAGATCCATTCGGAAAGGTTAATATCCATGCGTGTATCCTTTTTTTTTACTTGTTCTCACTTACTTGTATGAGTTCTTTTTCTCCTTTATATTCTTACTTTAATTTCGGTATGGTTTTGTCTGTTAGGATCCAGTTAGACTAACCTTTTCTTATTATTTTGTTTAGAGAATTAGCCAATCCTCTCGGATAGTAAATCTTCTTATTAGGAATAAGAGAATTAGTCAGTCCTCTTGGATAATAAATCTTCTCATTGGGAATAATTAAGGGTTCTGCCTTCAGTTACGATGAAGTAACTTTAAATGAAATGTTCGACTGTAAACTACGTTTACAAATACAAAAATACGACTGAGAGGAATGATATAACACATTTTACTTTTTTTTAGGCGATTTATAAAAAGATACGATTACTAGGTCTAAAAGCTTTTAATAAAGATTGAGGAAAATCTTACCATTAGGGATTAGACTCTATTCTAGCCGTAGTTACAGCACTCCAAGGTGTTCGAAGGAATGAGATATAAAATGATTTAAATAAGAGCTTGCTTACTTACGAAGTACGAAGTATGAAGTAAGGCTTGCTTGAACAATCCTTACGTAGCAAGCAGCGCCAGCACCACCTTATTCAAATATTATAACTTATATACATAAATATAATATGTTGTAGACTAATGGGTAAGTCATAAATTTTTGGTATTTATTATTGAGTGTTCGAATCACTCCAACATAATAAATAAATTGTAAAATTTAATATTTTTGTGTTATTAAAATAATATTAGGATAATATAGCTCAATAGGTAGAGCGACTGTATGTGGCACAGTCGGTTCTCTGTTCAAATCAGAGTATTTTCCCTTAAATCAAGATAGTTTAATAGGTAAAACTTTAATTTCATGCATTAAAAATGAGAATTCGATTTTCTCTCTTGGTTTGTATAAGAATAGATAAATGCTTTTAATTTCTGTACTATCTTTATTACTTTCTAATGCCGTCACTTTACGACGAGATATATCTATACTTTTTAATAGAGTAGCTATAATTGCTTTAATTTATTGCATCTTACATAGTATAACAAGTTTATTTATTTTAGGTAAGGGTATAGGTTTACATGGAGGTTTACTTAATGTAACTAGTATAACACAAATTTTTGATATATTTATATTTTTTATTACTATGTTAATATTACAATTAACAAGTTTTTTTCCTAGAAAAGTCTGGGTACCAGAACATTCTTCAATAAAACATTTATTATTTAATAATTTTGTATTTTATAGAACAAAAATTATTAATAAAATGGGGGAGCATTTAAAAATAATAGAATATCCTTTAATATTATTATTTATAATTAGTGGTGCTGTATTTTTAATATCTACTAGTGATTTAATTTCTGTATTTCTTTCTATAGAATTACAAAGTTATGGTTTGTATTTATTAAGTACTATATATAGAAATTCAGAATTATCTACTATAGGAGGGTTGATTTATTTTTTATTAGGAGGATTAAGTTCATGTTTTATTTTATTAGGTACAGCTATGCTATATGCTAATTCAGGAACTACAAATATGGATGGTTTATATATAATTACTAGTTTAAGTGATTATACAGATTTTTGATATAAACCTTATTATGTTAATTTTTCTTTAATTATATTTAGTATAGGATTTTTATTTAAAGTAAGTGCTGCTCCATTTCATTTTTGATCTCCTGAAAGAGAACTTGGGAAATTCTCTACTGTTGGGAGTAAACTGCCAAATTCCGGAAACACCCTAGAACTTCAAGTACCAAGCTATATTCGAAAGAATATAAGTGGATGAAGTAATTACTCATGTATGGTAACAAGCTTGAAGGCTTCTGAAAGGAACGTGGGCAATCGCGGATCTAAGTCAGCAATAGATAAAAATATTGTTGTAAAAGAGCAACGAGTAAATGGTAGTTGATGTGGTATTAATTTACCATATTTAAGATGTACTCTAATGGGTTTCGAAAGAAATTATCAAGTTAAAATCCCTTCTAATCAAATTATTCAAAGACAATTTTATTCTACTGAACCTAAATTAGATAATACTATAAGTAAACTTTCTCAAATAAATGAACCTTGATTTATATCAGGATTCACTGATGCTGAAGGATGCTTTCTTATTCTAATTCGTAAAACACAAAAAAACAAAATAGGCTGACAAATAGAGGCTAATTTTTCCATCAATCTTCATGCTAGAGATTTAAATCTCTTAAAACTTATTCAAGTTTACTTTGACGGAGCTGGAAGAATAAGTAATGAAAGGAATGGTTGTTGTGATTTTACAATAGGTTCTTTAGATCAAATAATAACAAAAGTAATACCTCATTTTGATAAATATCCCTTAAAAACTAATAAATATTCTGATTACCTTTTATTTAAAGAGGTAGTTATGATGATGCAGTGTGGGAAACATTTAACAGTTGAAGGTTTACAAAAAATAATAAATATTAGAGCTTCTCTTAATAGAGGATTAACTCCTTTATTAGCCGAAGCCTTCCCTAATAGTGTTGCTACACTAAGACCAACCTTACCATTTAATAGTACTAAACCACATCCTCAATGAGTATCTGGTTTTGCTTCTGGTGATGGTAGTTTTAAAGTTAGTATAAGGGAATCTAAATTACATAAAGCAGGAAGTCGTGTAGCATTAAATTTTATATTGACTCAACACATCAGAGATGAATTACTATTAAAAAGTTTAGTGGGTTTCTTTCAATGTGGTCAAACTTATTCTTATAAAGATTATATTGAATTTAGATGTCAGTCTTTCACAGATAATTGTGAAAAGATTATACCCTTTTTCAATAAATATCCTATCCTTGGTGTTAAAACACAAGATTTTGATGATTGAGCTAAGGTGGCAAAAATGATACAAACAAAGGTTCATTTAAATAATGAAGGTATGGATCAGATTCGTCAAATAAGAATGGGAATGAATAAAGGTAGATATATAAAATAAAAAGCTAACAGGCCTTGCATTACTTTTGATTAAATTGTTCTTTTCTTTAATTTGGACGATAAATTTAGCCAACATGGACGTTTATGATGCTATACCTACTATAGTTACTACGTTTGTAACAATTGTAGCTAAAATATCAATATTTGTGTTTTTACTAGAAATAGTATATTATACTAATAATTCTTTTTCAGATTTTAGTTGAACTTATGGATTATTAATAAGTTCTTTACTTTCATTAATAATAGGAACAGTTGTAGGTTTAACACAATTTAGAATAAAAAGACTTTTTGCATATAGTACTATTTCTCATATAGGTTTTATTTTATTAGCTTTAAGTATATCTAGTGTAGAATCTACTCAAGCATTTATATTTTATTTAATGCAATATTCTATTAGTAATTTAAATATTTTTATTATATTAGTTGTAATAGGATTTTCTTTATATTGTTATATTACTGATAATAAAGAATATAAAGAATTAATAGATAAAAATAATTCTCCTATACAATTAATTAGTCAGTTAAAAGGATATTTTTATATAAATCCTTTCTTATCTTTAAGTTTAGCTATTACTATTTTTTCTTTTATTGGAGTACCTCCTCTTATAGGATTCTTTGCTAAACAAATGGTTTTAAGTGCTGCTTTAGATAATGGTTACATTTTCTTATCTTTAGTTGCCATATTAACTAGTGTAATAGGAGCAGTATATTATTTAAATGTAATAAAAGAAATTTTTTTTTATTCTCCTCAGTATAAATTAAATCCATTATTAAAAAATTTAAATTTTAAAGGTAATATCTATAATAACAAAAATATTTTAATTAAATCTGTTACATTTAATTATAATAATATTACTATATCTAGTCCAATAACTATTACAATTTCTATAATCACATTAATAATTTTACTATTTATATTTATAAATAAAGAATGATTAAGTATGAGTACCATATTGGTACAAGTTTTATTTAATTATTAAATGAGTAGTATAAGTTTATTTTTTTTTATTGTAATTATTATAGCATTGCTTTTTTTAATTATTAATTTTATTTTTGCTCCTCATAATCCTTATCAAGAAAAGTATTCTATATTTGAATGTGGGTTTCATAGTTTTTTAGGTCAAAATAGAAGCCAATTTACTATAAAATTTTTTATATATGCACTTGTATTTCTTCTTTTAGATTTAGAAATTTTATTAATATTTCCTTTTGCAGTAAGTGGATATGTTAATGATATTTATGGATTAATAATTACACTTGGATTTATATTAATTATAACATTGGGTTTTGTTTATGAATTGGGTAAAAATGCTTTAAAAATAGAAAGTAGACAATTTTCTAATAAAAACAAAATTAATAGTATAAAAATATTTACTTTATAGAGAACTAATTATTAACTGATGGATTGATTCGTAATTAATAATTGCCCAATCATTGCTTGATTTCTTTTTTAATTAAGAGCTCGCGCCTCGATTATAATTACAATGGCTAATAATTTTATGTCTAAACCATCGAGTACTTTGTTCACCATTACAGTTCTTAATTCTATCACAATCGTTTTTTTTTTATTAAGTTGTCTTAGCATAGTTAATCTTATGATTCTTTGCATTAATCTTCCTTTCATTATCTGCTACAAAGCAGAGATGAGTCTCTGCTGCGGACAAATATTCTGAATCCAGAAAATTATAAATTTTATAGAAACGTATGCGAGCACCAACTTCTCATTCAAGTCTGTGATTTAAATGATTGTAGGGTAAATGTTTCTAGGTGCTGATTACACCTAGAAACCACTGTTTTTTTTACAGTGCGGGAGCTAAATATACTTAAGCTACGCTGTGGATTGAAAGTTAATTAAAATCATAGTGGACTTCTTTAGGTTCCTT